>JAPKLW010004076.1:686-23486 GCA_026898455.1 Plectranthus barbatus
TTCTAGATGTATAAAACGAAGTGTTTAGGGTTTCTGGTTTTGTAATTTGTTCAAAATTGACAAAAATGACGAGCTCGAAAGTGCACGAAAATTCACCGATACAAAATTTGAAAATTTGCAAACTTAAAAACTGTTTTAGAAGTTCATTTTTATGGTTGAAACATGTTTCTAGATGTATAAAACTAAGTGTTTAGGGTTTCCATTGTTGTAATTAGTTCAAAATTATCAAAAATGACCTGCTCGAATGTGCACGAAAATTCACCGGTACAAAATTTAAAATTTTGAAAACTAAAAAACTGTTTCGGAAGTTCATTTTTATGGTTGAAACATGTTTCTAGTAGTATAAAACAAAGTTTTTAGGGTTTTCGGTTTTGTAATTAATCCAAAATTGACAAAAAATGACCAGTTCGAAAGTGCACAAAAATTCATCGGTACAAAATTTGAAAATTCGCAAACTGAAAAACTGTTTCAGAAGTTCATTTTTGTGGTTGAAACATGTTTCTAGATGTATAAAACGAAGTGTTTAGGGTTTCTGGTTTTTTAATTAGTTCAAAATTGACAAAAATAACTAGCTCGAGAGTGCACGAAAATTCACTGGTACAAAATTTGAAAATTCGCAAACTGAAAAACTGATTCAGAAGTTCATTTTTATGGTTGAAACATGTTTTTAGTAGTATAAAACGAAGTTTTTAGGGTTTCCGGTTTTGTAATTAGTCCAAAATTGACAAAAATGACCAGTTCGAAAGTGCACAAAAATTTATCGGTACAAAATTTGAAAATTTGTAAACTGAAAAACTGATTCAGAAGTTCAATTTTATGGTTGAAACATGTTTCAAGAAGTATAAAACGAAGTGTTTAGGGTTTCCGGTTTTGTAATTAGTCTAAAATTGACGAAAGTGCACGAATATTCACCGGTACAAAATTTGAAAATTCGCAAACTGAAAAACTTTTTCAGAAGTTCATTTTTATGGTTGAAACATGTTTCTAGATTTATAAAACGAAGTGTTGGTCTCGGTTTTTCAGAGTATAAACGTTAGCAGCGGAAATAATGGTAAACGTTTTCTTGCACGCTGGTTACCCAACTGACTGGGACCTGTCAGCTGGTTGGTCAATACTTAGAATATTTTTGGCCTTGTTTGCACAATTATCAGTTTTCAGAATATACACCAGCACTTAAGTGCTGGGTTTTAAATAAGAATGTAATGCAGAAAACTGATAAATAACAGAAGGATTTATAGTGGTTCGATCAATCGATCTACGTCCACTCTCCAGTCGTTGCACTAGAAATTTCACTAAGAGCAATCGGTTACAGGTGCCCTACGATCTATCTCTAGCTGGTGCGACCCTTGTCAACCACTTCGCTAGATCAACCGCTCCCGGTCCTAGTTCCCTCTTCAATTCTTCTCAGCTGAATGGAGTGCGAGCACGTCACTTCAACCTCCACAGCTCACTGGGTGTTTAGTTCTCCAAAGAACGTAATTTTCACTGCGGCAAGGTTCGCCCGTGATAACTCAAGTGCTGGAATGCACAGGAGCTGCTGTGAACTTCCTCGAAGAGAAAGAACACCAAATGAGATATCTAACTTACAAGCGTAAAGCTTGAAGTCTCATGTTTGATGAATCAACACACGAAAAGCTTTAAGGAAAGCCTCGAAAGTTATGTAAGCGTTCAGCTTGTTTGTGCGTAATAAATTTTCAGTCTTTCGGTAGGTGAGAGAGTATTGAATGTTGATGGTCCCATCGTATTTATAGACGCTGGATCCGATTCAAACTTTCTAGCCGTTTTGACACATTCGGAAAAGGTATCTGTCCTCGGATGTCCTTCTGACGGCGGCAGGTATTTTTTTCCTGAAAGCGCCATACTTTCGACGGCTTTATCTGACATTGATCTCTTTATGTCAGAATGGCACTATTCGTCAGTACGAGGAATGAGACTGGCGTCTTGTGACTGATAGACTTTAAGGCATCTCCTTAAAGTCATTCTGGGTCAATCGATTCCTCAGCGAATCTTCATTTTTGTCTCTAAGGCCTGGGAGATAGTATCAGGGATTTTGCTGGTAGCATCTGACTGGTAGATTATTCTGGTGATCTTGTGCTGGCAGTCTCTGCTGGTGACTTGCACTGGCATGATTTAAGTCTACCAAATGTCTGGATGCTAACTCTTCTTGAATCTCCCGTGACTGGATAATTCACCGCTAGTGAATAGTGTAAGAAGGAACACGTATTCTGCTGGTAAGATTTGTCAGCTGCCTGCTGATGAAATCCTTCCCAACTGGTGAACAGTACCCAGTCATAAGCTCTACTCCATGCTGATGAACAGTGTCAGCACGAGTCTTTGTCAGTCGCCTGCTGATGAAATGTTTCCCACTGATAAGCGCTTCTCATGCTGGTGAACAGTGTCAGCATGAGTCTTGATCAGCAACGACTTACAACTCAAAAGACTTAAACAGGACTTTACATTTGAGATCTAGAGCTATCTAGAGACAACTGACGCTGGTAGGACTTAGGATTTGATCCACCAAAACTATAATCTAAACAAGTAGGCTACTGGAGAAGAAAACCTTAGACAGATTTCCCAACAATTTCCCCCTTTTTGGTGCGATCAAAGCCTAACCAGCGAGCACTCAGCTGATGAGGAAAGTTACAGATTATTTAAGGGTTTTACAAGTGAAACCTATCAAATCTAAACCCAGAAATTACTTCCTCAATCATCAGCTCTATCTAAAAATCTTCCCCCTCAATCTGGGAGAGATATTGCTCGTTTAAAATATGGAAATTAAAATCAGAGCAAAGATAAATTTTGATGAGTGCTGGTGCTGATTACACTGATTGTGTAAGTTCAGCTGGTAAGTAAAAACTTAGACAATTGTTGGACAATAAGAGATTGTCATCAACTTGTCAGCAATCATTCCATTAAAGGTATAGCAATTACAGGTACAGGAATGATAACTGACTAGTCTAGCTGATAAGTATATACTTACAAAAAAATAAAGAAACAAGACTATGGCTTGGATGATGATCCTGGTGACTGAGTTCTTGCGCTGGTAATAGACCTCAGGATCTCCGTAAGTGCGGCCATGTCTTGTTCTCTTTTCAATCTTTCCTCAGCAGCTATCCTTCTTTCTTCAGCGGCAATGCATCTCTCTTCCTCAGCAAGTCGGGCTCTCTCTGCTTCAGCCTGTGCTCGCGCCCTTTCCCCCTCTTGGATCCGTGCCAAAAAGGTGGAGACGCCTGTGGTGACAGACTCCAACTGTTGCGCCACTTCGGTCTGGAAAGAGGCAAAGCGCTGATCCATCCTGGCATCTATGGATGCAAGTAGTTGTGCAGGAGGATGGATCGCAGAGAGCGGCTCCGCTGATACTTCCATCGAAGTTGAAGGCACATCAGATGCGGTTGAAGCCGTTGCTGGTTCAGAGACCGCTGGTGACTCTACTGCTGGCTCCGCAGCTGCTGCTGACTCCTCCACTAGCACCTCAGCTGGTGCTGGTGGGCCTTGTACAAAAAATGGTGGGGCTGTGAAAACCACCAGCTGCCAGTCCTCATGATAAGGGACAAGATCGCCCAAAACCATCGGAACAGAAGGGACGGCAGTGGTCAGCCACCAACCACGAGAAGGATCCTCCTCCACTAAGTGGTCTACCAGCGGAGTGCTGGTAGCCATGTCAAAGAGAATGGCAGAGTAGGAAAGGATCCTTGGGAGAGCGATGAGCACCTTCAATCGTCTGAGCGCGTAAATCAACTGGTACCCTCGGCTGGTGCACTGGAACTGGAGGAATTGTAACTTCACCATTTTGGGTCTCGGGAGGCCGGAGGTTCCAGTCAGCTGTCGGTATTCAGCTATCTTCTTCAATCGGCGCTTGATTCGCCTGGTCGACAGCTGCTGGGGGCTTTCTGCATCAGTACCCATGAACGCATGAGCCCACTCCTCCTCCGCTCTCCAGTATCCAAGCCCGAGCCTGGCATACAATACTGCTCGCTTCTCCACAGTCAACCAGCACTCACACCAGTCGAAGATCTTCCACCGCCGGAACTCCAGAAACAGTTCCGCGTTCACTCTCCACAGATCTCTGTACTCGGTGATCATTTCCTCATCAACAGCGCTCTCCACTTCTGCTGTGATGTTATCGGCGTACTCATATAGAGCGAAGTTATAATATTCCACCGGGTGTAGGGGCAGGCACCAGTCATAAATCCTCGAAGCGTATACTGACTGGTGGGGGAGTCCGCTGGTGGGGATAATGTTGAATGCTGAAGGCTCAGGCACTCTTGAGTTGTGAAACGCCATGTCCCCGCGGTGCTCCCACCTGTGCACCCCTGTCACCTGAGAACGATAAGTCTCCTCATCGACCAGCTGGTAGAGGTGGATGCCGAGCATGTAGGGCCTCCTTTGTAATCGCACATGTCGTGCTGGTGCTGGTGAGGATGCTGCTGGTCGCCCAGAAGATGTAGAAGCATCTGAAGTTTGGGGGCGACTGGCAGAGTGTCGAGCCTCATCTTCAAGATCTGGGAAAAGATCTCTTGGCTCCATCCTCTGCACCCTAGAGTGATGCACTACTGGTGGCGGCTCGTCATCTTGAACGATGATAACCGCAGAGGGTTTGGCATCAGCCTCTCCACCAGTAACCTCCATCTCGGCGGCCTCTTCCACCGCTACCGCTTGCTTTGGTTCCTCCTCAGAATCGGAGCTCACGTCTTAGAAACTCGCCAGTTTTTCCGGGGTGGTCGCCCGCTCACCATCTCCTCCACTGGCACCCCCTTGCGCGGCCAGTGGGTCTTGATCTTCACCTTCACCACCCCCTTGCGCGGGTGGAGGGACTTCAGCGACCTCCTCCTCCGGCTGGTACTTATCCACAAGGGATATGACATCTTCTTCAGCACCCATGACCATCAGGCGCGTAAAGGATTCATCGGAGAGAATCTGGCCTGGAGCTGGTGCTGGTGGCCTTTCACTTGAGGTTTGGGCAACTTCCCATTTGCCTTTTAGCCACCTGGCGCACCTGCTCCGCCAGTTGCGCCTGACGTCTTGAGTCGTGCTCAGCCTTTGCTTTTGCAAAAGCTTCATCACATGCTGCCAGCTCTTCCTCTCTCCTTCGCTGGTCAGCCAGGGCTCGCAGCCTTGCCTGCGCCTGCTTCTTCCTTACAAGAGAAGCATTCTGCTCCTTCTTGGCCTGCTCCACCAGCTTCTGAGCCCTCGTCTGGATCCTCTTTCGCTTTCGGGTCATCCTCTCGATGGTCTCTTCCTCAGTCAGTCCCAAGATGGACTTCTTGACTGGTATCGAGATCTTCCCTGAAGTAGGATCATAAGAGACAACTTGCTGGGGCTGCTGGTGCTGGTGGAACTTAGGTTTCTTTCTTGAAGGGGGCTTGGGGGCTGGTACTTGTGCTGATTCCCGAGGATGGTGACCAGTTGCCTCAGCCACTGCGTCCTCCATGGAGGCGAATAAGGACTCCATCTCGAGTTTCCTCTTCAGTTCAGCCTTGGCTTCTGCTGGCAGTGGGAGAGCCACCGCTGGCACTTCCTCCCATAGCTGTTCTGATTCTTCGTCAGACACAGCCTCAGCAGGATCCACAGCCGTCTTCCCCTTCAGCCGGCGCGACTTCTTGTAGTCAGGGTCAGGCAATTTCACCTTTGTCACTGGAATGTAGTCTAACCCGACCAGTTGCCCCCCTTGGTCAACTCCATCCCCCACCCTCAGTCCGAACGACACCGCATGAAGGAATTTCCCTTCAGTCCCCACGGTGCAGTTCCTCTCCACATTCTCCAGCAGCTGCCCGAAGAAGAATTCGGCCCAGTTCCCTTGGACGCCATCCACCAGGGCGCACATCACTGAGAATTTCCTCAGGCTAAGCTCGGCATAGGAACCGACTTCGCATTGGAGCATGCGAACGACGATGTCGCATACCATCTGCCAGTATTCTTGCATTTCTGACTTCTTCATCCCCGTTCTGAAGACAGTCACCTCCTCCTTCTTCCACTCCTCCCACCATCGCCGGAATTCAACCGTATCATCCCTATGATACGTCGCCACTTCCTCTCCTGCATCCCTCAGCCCAAAGATATTGGCGAGGTACGTGGCGTCGACTGTGATTAGGTGGCCGAACACCGATGTGGTAAAAGATTTACGGTCATCAGCAATGACTGCGCGAGCGAAGAACTCGGCAACCATATGCAAATGGAAGACCCTGGGAGCAGCCGTCAGATACGGTCGGAGCTGTTCCCTGTCTATCATCTCCATAAGCTCCGGGCCGTAATGCTTCTCCGCCAGTTTTTCATTCAGAATCTTCTCCTTTTGGACTTGGGCAGTCCGGATTTGTGCTTTTGAGAGAAGGTGTTGGGTGGGCTTTTTATTTAATTATACCAGTTTGGTGAAGGGGTAGGTATAGTCAATGTCTTCTTCCTTCACGATGCCTGTGAAAGTAGGCATGTGAGCTTCGGCCAGGGGTAGGCCGAGTGAATCAGACGAAGAAGATGTAGATGGTTTATCATCAGCAGGATTTGAAGAGGATGCCATTGAATGTAGGGAATATTTGGAAGATGAACAAGAAAAGTGTTCCGAATTTTTAAGGAAACGTAAAGGTTTAACCGACGAAGAATGTCGGGTATATATACTAGGGCCATGCAGGATTAAACGACCGAGATGAATTCTCAGAAAGTGAGAATCAACGGTCATCAGCAGGCCCGGTTCCCTGTAGCAGCGTGGGCGGTCGTGCTGACGTGGGCTACTCCGTGTAGCTGACATGGCACTCTCTGATTGGTCGCTTGCATGCGTTTGACTGCGCAGCCACTGTGCGTATTAAATATGGCATTAAATGCCGCATTAAATTCGGAGGTATGCATACGCAAGCTAAATTTGAACGATCCCGCCATTTCCGCGACAGCTGGCTTGACTCTTGGCCTTCAAGAGATCGTCAGTTGAGAGCTGGGACTCAACTGGTCATCAGTAGAATATGCCTGTCGCGTACTTCCCCCTGCCAGTATGGTCTCCTTACCAGTTGACAACTGATACTCATAACTGGTTCCCGCGTACTTATAAATTGATAGCTGGGACTCAATTTTCACCAGTCGTTGAAGTCTCACCAGTTGTCTGCTGACAACTTGAAAGATAGAGAAAAATTGAGAGCTTGGACTCAATTTTATTCCGCATAATCTTTTCTTCAAGAAATTCACATCCTCATCATCAATTGGGATTGGGAGCTGGGACCTAATTTCACTTCGACTGATGATATCGTCTGCTAGCAAATTCGAAATGAGAGCTGGGACTCATTTCCTTAGACATTTAAGGGATAATTTCTACCAGTAGGTACCACCTGTGGTCTTGAGACACCACTAAAAGATAACATCACGACTAAGAGCTTGGACTTAGCCGTAATCAGCAATCTTCAGAAGAACAAGAACAGAATGAGAGCTGGGACTCATTCTTCCTCAACATTAGGGCTCGCATCAATCTCCAAAAGACCGAGTTTGATGCACAACTCCTTGAGTCTTGCTTCTGGCAAAGGTTTGGTGAAAATATCAGCGAGTTGATCTTCAGTTCTGATATACTCTACGCTGACATCCTTCTTCTCAACATGATCACGTATGAAGTGATGTCGAATATCTATGTGCTTGGTCCTAGAGTGATGAACCGGATTCTTCGTTATGCACATAGCGCTGTTGTTGTCGCAATAGATGGGCACACAACCAGTGTCCACTTCATAGTCTCCCAGTTGTTGCTTGATCCAAATAATTTGAGCACATCAACTGGCAGCGGCAACATATTCAGCCTCAGTGGTAGATGTAGCAACAGAGTACTGCTTCTTGCTAAACCAGCTGATTAGCTTGTGTCCTAGAAGCTGACACGTACCACTGGTAATATTTCTATCAATACGACATCCAGCAAAATCTGAATCGGAATATCCAATGAGTATAAGCTCATCATTCCTGGGATACCATATACCAAGAGATTCTGTCCCCTTGAGATATTTCACTATTCTCTTAGCAGCTTCCATGTGTGACCTTTTTGGATTGGCTTGAAATCTGGCACACACTCCGACTGAGTATGAAATGTCGGGTCTGCTGGCTGTGAGATAGAGAAGTGATCCAATAATACCTCTGTAAATGGTAGGATCAACTGATTCCCCTTGTTCATCAAGAAAAATCTAACAGCTGGTGCTCATCGGTATTCTGAGAGATTTAGTCTTCTCTGGGCAATATTTCTGAATTAAATCTTTGGTATACTTCCGCTGATTGATGAAGATTCCATCAGCTGACTGCTGGACCTGGAGTCCTAGGAAGTATGTTAATTTGCCCATCATACTCATCTGGAATGAGTTCTGAATCAGTTGAGAAAACTTTTCGCAGAGAGATATGTTCTTTGACCCGAAAATAATGTCATCGACATATATCTGCACCATTAGCATATCATCACCATCCTTGAGAAGGAAGAGAGTCCTATCGATCTTCCCTTTTCGGAATCCGTTACGGATTAGGAATTGTGACAGTGTTTCGTACCAAGCCCTGGGCGCCTGATTCAATCCATACAGGGCCTTTCTCAGCTTGTACACTTTGGTGCCTACTTCAAAGCCTGGAGGTTGTTCGACATACACCTCCTCCTTTAGCTCGCCATTCAAGAAGGCGCTCTTCACATCCATCTGGAATACCGTGAAGCCATAATATGCTTCATACGCAAGGAACAGCCGTATCGCCTCCATTCTTGCAACTGGTGCGAAGGTCTCATCAAAATCGATGCCTTCACACTGTCTGTAACCTTTGGCGACTAAATGAGCTTTGTTCCTGATTACAATGCCATCTTCATCTCGCTTTTTCTTGAAAACCCACTCGGTGCCAATCACTGACTGATGTGATGGTCTCTCTACCAAGTCCCAAACATTGTTGCGAGTGAATTCCGCAAGCTCTTCGTGCATGGCATTGATCCAATCGGCAGATTCTAGTGCAACTCCTATGCAAGTAGGTTCCATTTGAGAAATAAAACTAGTGAGGAGCGCACTGCCGTGTCGAGTCTGAATGGAACCTTCCGGATCACCGAGAATAGCATCGGAGGGGTGATCTCTCAGCCATTTGGGAGGACCAGAGTCTGCTGGTGCTGGCTGTGATATAGGTTCTGTCCTGATGACTGGTGCTTCCAGATTTTCACCAGTCGAAGCTGCAACTGGAACTGGTGGTTGACCTTCACCAGTCGGAACAATTTCTTCATCAGCTTCACTTTCTGACTGATTTCCTGAGCCTTCATCAGCATCAGCTGGTGCATCCATTCCAGCTGGTTCATCGTTGTCTTCTGGCTCAAAGATTCCAGTCGGAATTCCCCCTAGATTATTGCTAGTTCCACTCAGGGAGATTGAGTGGAAGGTCTCAGCAAGGTCATTTGCATCACCGACCCTCCCGGTTTGCTGATGAGCAACCGAGAGAACTGGTTGTGAGGATGATCCATTCATAGGTCTAGTCGAATCAGTTGGTTGAGCATTGGAAGAATTCCTGCCCAACTGATCAATGACATCATTGACCTCAGGAACATCTTCAGCCAGTTGTCGTAATGTCCTGTGCACTAAAGTAGCTTCATCAAAAACAACATTGCATGTTATTTCCACAAGTTTGGTGGTCTTGTTAAATACTCTATAGCCCTTGTGAGAGGGATGTCCATATCCAACAAAGACACCCTCATCAGCCTTAGGCGTAAAAGCATTTAACTTTGACTTACCATTATTATGGATATAACATGGTGAACCGAAAGCACGAAGATGAGCTATAGAAGGCTTACGACCAAAATAAACTTCGTAGGGAGTTTTCTAGAGTCTATCGTTGATCCCGCTTCTATTTTGAGTGTAGCAGGCCGTCACCAACGCTTCTCCCCAGAAACTCTATCCTAGGCTGGATTCTGCCAGCATGGACCGGACCGCTTCTTTCAGCGTCCTGTTCCTACGTTCTGCCAGTCCATTTTGTTGCGGTTGCCTTGGTGTAGATCTCTCATGCTTGATCCCGGCCTCCGCGCAAAAATCCATCAGCAGACTGTTGCTGAATTCTGTCCCATTGTTTGACCGAATTCGCTTCACCGTAGCTTCTCTCTGTTTCTGTGCTTGGATGATCAATTCAGGAAGAATGATCTTCACTTCATCCTTGGTTTTGAGAAGCTTAACCTAGGTATAGCGCGAGTAGTCATCGACTACCACCAGCGAATAATGTCTTCCTCCAATGGTCTGAGGTGTTATTGGTCCAAAAAGGTCCATGTGCAACAACTCAAGTACCTGACTGGTACTGGGGCAGACTGGCGTATGGTTCTTGAAGGACTTCTTTGTTTGTTTGCCCTGCTGGCACGCTTTGCAAATCCCTTCCTTCTTGAACGCGCCCTTGGGAAGACCATCTACGAGAACATGCTTGACCAGATAGTTGATAGTTCTGAAATTCAGATGACTCAACCTTTTGTGCCACAGCCAGTTTGTTTTCATAGAACTGGTGGCCATAAAGCATGTATCTGACTTCCCGCTTTGCCAGTCAACGACATATAGACCTCCTTTCCTAATACCTCTCAGCTTGATCTCGCCAGACTCCTCGTTCTTGATCTGGCACTCTGATTTATTAAACACAATGGTATAACCATTATCGCACAGCTGACTGATACTCAGGAGGTTGTGCTTGAGATTGGTGACAAGGGATACATTTACAATTCTGACATCGTCCTTCTCGATGCAGCCCTTGCTAATAACTCTGCCCTTGGAGTTATCACCAAAAATAACTGGAGGTCCTCTGACCTTGGTGAGATCTGAAAACAAGAACTCTTCACCAGTCATGTGAGCAGAGCAACCACTATCTATGATCCACTCGCTCGACCTCTGAAGCTGTGATGCATGATCCTGTTCCTGCAAGAAAAATAAAATTTATTTAGGTCCCCGATCATCTGCGGGTCCTGCAGGGTTAGATCTCTGGATTATTCCTTTTGGAATCCAGACTTTAGTGATTTTCAGCTCGGTTTTACCCTTGCTGACATCATTAGTGGCCTTTCCCTTCCTTTTGAAATAATGCATGAACTTGGTTTGGGAAGGTATGGCTGTGTGTGTAGTTCCTCTGGAAGTATTCTTCCGTTGAGGATTTCGGAAATATTTTTCCGACCGATTGTGTTGCCTTTGTGGTCTCGTAAAGTGTGGACCACCATGGTTAGCCTTCACAGCCCTTGAAGAAAACTTGTGATTGGGCTCAGGCCTCCGATAGGTATTCCTCCTATCAGGGAATATCCTTCTCTCAGAGTTTCTCTGAGATTGGGATCCCTTGTAAGTATGCTGGTGACTGGCATACTTACGAGGTTGTGTGTGGAATCTCTCGACAGCTGGTGCTGGCTATCGGATTCCACTGGCAGCTGACACTGACTTCCTTG
This sequence comes from Plectranthus barbatus, assembly GCA_026898455.1. Classification (NCBI taxonomy): domain Eukaryota; kingdom Viridiplantae; phylum Streptophyta; class Magnoliopsida; order Lamiales; family Lamiaceae; genus Plectranthus; species Plectranthus barbatus. The sequence goes on from JAPKLW010004076.1 coordinate 12,049, forward strand.
CCTTAGAATTTTTTGGCTTAGTCCGCGTCCTAGGGTGTGTTGGCGTCCTGTCAGCAGAGGAATTTGCCAGTTGAGGTTCTTGTCGTGATAACTCACCTCTGTATCTGGGCTCATGATTCCTATGCTGATCAGCCGTACGGGATTTAATGGTATCACCAGCTGGTGCTGATTTATTTACCATTCTGCCCTTACCCTTAGGCTCCTCATTGCTGGTTCCGATTGACTTAACAAATTTTATAGTTCTACCAGCAGTGAGTTGTTCGGGTTGGTTTATGCTCAAATCTTCTTCAAATCCCAACCCGGATCTATTGGTAGGCTTTCTCCAATGGAGTAGAGCCTCTTCCAAATTCTTAGAGCCTTTGTTCAAATGATTTATTTTATCGTCTTGCTCAAGGACGATCTTTTGAAAAGTATCTCTCTCGGTTTTTTAAATTTCAAAATTTTTAAATAATTCTGAGTGAGATTCTTTCAGAGTGGCTAGCTCTACACCGAGTGACCTAGATTTTTCAATCTCATTGGTCAAAACAGAAATCTGATCTTTTAGCGAGGTGTTTTCGCCAGCCAAGATATTCTTTATTTCATAAAATTTTAAAAATTCTTGCTGAAGAATATCTATAGTGACAGCTTCTGAGTCGGAGCAATGTGACTCAGAATCGTCTAGAATGTGTACAGGCATGATGTGCATTTGAGGAACGGATTGTACCTCATTATCAGCGGCAAGTGCGTGTTCTTCTTCACTTTTAGCACATTCTTAAGTTGATTCTTCTCCGAAAGCTGCCATGAGTGCCAGTAGAGCTTCCTCTTCTGACTCATCATCTGACATATACTCTCCATCATCATGGTCAGGTATATCAGGAACTTCTGTCCTGGTCAGCATGGCCTTAGCAACGGCCTTGGATGCACGCTCTTCAAAGAGCTTCTTCAGCCTTTCCCGCTCATCTTTATCCACCTGTGGACATTCAAATTTGAGATGATCAGGGGATTGGCAATGATAACAAGCGCGGGGAGCTCTCTTGACGAATTTTCCATCAGTTGAGTTAAGAGATACTCCCTATTTCGACTTGGCTTTCTCCAGAAGAACAGCCAGTCTCTTCATTTGTTGCTCAAGATCTAAGATAGAGCTCTCGCTGCCTTTGGAATGAGATCCTGATGTGGATGGGATCTCTTTCTGCTGGTTGTGCTGGCCAGCAGGTCTATCAACATGAAAAGGCTTCTTGGGCTTCCACTTGAAATCCCTCTTAACGAAGTAAGCTTCGTCTTGTGTTTTGATGCTGGGAGACCCAACATTCCTGATGGCTTCATTCTTGTTCACCATCTGGATATCCCACTCATGAGCTTGCAACTGAGCAAATAACTCCTTGGGAGTCATTTTGGACAAATCCTTCTCCTTAAGAGCGGTAGTCTTCACAAACCAGTCCTCCTTGGGCATCTTGGACAGGATCTTTGCATTAAGATTGGTATTAGAGTACTTCCTGTCCAGTGACTTTAGCTCGCTGACAATGGCATTGAATCTCGCCTCCATCTCCTTGATGGTTTCCCCAGTCAGCATCTGGAAGGACTCATACTTGTCCACTGCAACCTGCAGTTTGTTACGCTTCATCTGATCTGTCTCCTGACAGAGACTATCAAGGTAGTCCCAGACTTCCTTGGCATTGTCAAATTGGAGGACTTCCTCCATCAGCGGATCTGGAAGAGATGACAGGATCATCTCATGAGCAACGGAGTCTAGCTGATTTCGCTTCCTTTCTTCAGAGTTCCATTCTTCTGGAGACTTTAGGATCTCAGCAGCTGGCCGATCACCTAACGGATGTTGTGTCTTGGTGATCTTGATCGGCCCTTTCTCCAGCACGTCAATCATCTCCGGATGGAAACTCTTCAGTTGAATGAGTGACCTCTTGCGCCACATAGCATGCTTGTCAGGATTGTAGTTGGGTAGCTTAGGAATATTCATCGTGTGTACCTGAGCTAATCAACAGACAAAAAATAGTAGAGTGCAAGGAAACGTGGATCTCGGTCCTAAGCGACACAGATACGATTTGGTCCCGATTTTTCAGAGTATAAACGTTAGCAGCGGAAATAATGGTAAACGTTTTCTTGCACGCTGGTTACCCAACTGACTGGGACCTGTCAGCTGGTTGGTCAATACTTAGAATATTTTTGGCCTTGTTTGCACATTTATCAGTTTTCAGAATATACACCAGCACTTGAGTGCTGGGTTTTAAATAAGAATGTAAAGAAGAAAACTAATAAATAACAGAAAAGTTACAAGCGAAAGAACACCAAATGAGATCTCTAACTTACAAGCGTAAAGCTTGAAGTCTCGTGTTTGATGAATCAACACACGGAAAGCTTTAAGGAAAGCCTCAAAAGTTATGTAAGCGTTCAGCTTGTTCGTGCGTAATAAATTTTCAGTCTTTCAGTAGGTGAGAGAGTATTGAATGTTGATGGTCCCGTCGTATTTATAGACGCGGGATCCGATTCAAACTTTCTAGCCGTTTGGACACATTCGGAAAAGGTATCTATCCTCGGATGTCCTTCTGACGACGGCAGGTATGTTTTTCCGCAAAGCGCCATACTTTCGACAGCTTTATCTGACATTGATCTCTTTATGTCAGAACGGCACTATTCGTCAGTACGAGGAATGAGACTGGCGTCTTGTGACTGATAGACTTTAAGGCATCTCCTTAAAGTCATTCTGAGTCAGTCGATTCCTCAGCGAATCTTCCTTTTTGTCTCTAAGGCCTGGGAGATAGACTCTGGGATTCTGCTGGTAGCATCTGACTGGTAGATTATTCTGGTGATCTTGTGCTGGCAGTCTCTGCTGGTGACTTGCACTGGCATGATTTAAGTCTACCAAATGTCTGGATGCTAACTCTTCTTGAATCTCCCGTGACTGGTGAATTCACCGCTGGTGAATAGTGTAAGAAGGAACACGTATTCTGCTGGTAAGATTTGTCAGCCGCCTGCTGATGAAATCCTTCCCAACTGGTGAACAGTACCCAGTCATAAGCTCTACTCCATGCTGATGAACAGTGTCAGCACGAGTCTTTGTCAGTCGCCTGCTGATGAAATGTTTCCCACTGATAAGCGCTTCTCATGCTGGTGAACAGTGTCAGCATGAGTCTTGATCAGCAACGACTTACAACTCAAAAGACCTACACAGGACTTTACATTTGAGATCTAGAGCTATCTAGAGACAACTGACGCTGGTAGGACTTAGGATTTGATCCACCAAAACTATAATCTAAACAAGTAGGCTACTGGAGGAGAAAGTGAAAAAAATGACCCGCTCGAAAGTGCACGAAAATTCACCGGTACAAAAATTTGAAATTTCGCAAACTGAAAAACTGTTTCAGAAGTTCATTTTTATGGTTGAAACATGTTTCTAGATGTATAAAACGAAGTGTTTAGGGTTTTCGGTTTTGTAACTAGTTCAAAATTGACAAAAATGACCAGCTCAAAAGTGCACGAAAATTCACCGGTTCAAAATTTGAAAATTCGCAAACTGAAAAACTATTTCAGAAGTTCATATTTATGGTTGAAACATGTTTCTTGATGTATAAAACGAAGTGTTTAGGGTTTCTGGATTTGTAATTAGTTCAAAATTGACAAAAATGACCAGCTCGAAAGTGCACGAAAATTCACCGGTACAAAATTTGAAAATTCGCAAACTAAAAAACTATTTCAAAAGTTCACTTTTATGGTTGAAACATGTTTCTAGATGTATAAAACAAAGTGTTTAGGGTTTCCGGTTTTGTAATTAGTTCAAATTTGACAAAAATGACAAGCTCGAAAGTGCACGAAAATTCACCGATACAAAATTCGAAAATTCGCAAACTGAAAAACTGGTTCATGAGTTCATTTTTATGGTTTAAACATGTTTCTAGATGTATAAAAGTAAGAGTTTAGGGTTTCTGGTTTTGTAATTAGTACAAAATTGACAAAAATGACCAGCTCGAAAGTGCACGAAAATTCACCGGTACAAAATTTGAAAATCAGCAAACTGAAAAACAGTTTCAGAAGTTCACTTTTATGGTTGAAATATGTTTCTAGATGTATAAAATGAAGTGTTTAGGGTTTTCGGTTTTGTTATTAGTTCAAAGTTAACAAAAATGACCAGCTCGAAAGTGCACGAAAATTCACCGGTACAAAATTTGAAAATTCGCAAACTGAAAAACTGATTCAGAAGTTCATTTTTATGGTTGAAACATGTTTCTAGATGTAAAAAAAGTAAGAGTTTAGGGTTTCCGATTTTGTAATTAGTTCAAAAATGAGAAAAATGACCAGCTCGATAGTGCACGAAAATTCACCTGTACAAAATTAAAAATTCACAAACTGAAAAACTTTTTCAGATGTTCATTTTTATGGTTGAAACATGTTTCTAGATGTATAAAACAAAGTGTTTAGGGTTTCCGGTTAATTAATTAGTTAAAATTGACAAAAATGACCAGCTCGACAATGCACGAAAATTCACCAGTACAAAATTTGAAAATTCGCAAACTGAAAAACTGTTTCAGAAGTTCATTTTTATGGTTGAAACATATTTCAAGATGTACAAACGAAGTGTTTAGGGTTTCCGGTTTTGTAATTAGTTCAAAATTATCAAAAATGACCAGGTCGAAAGTGCACGAAAATTCACCGGTACAAAATTTGAAAATTCGCAAATTGAAAAACTGTTTCAGAATTTCATTTTTATGGTTGAAACATATTTCTAGATGTATAAAAGTAAGAGTTTATGGTTTTCGATTTTGTAAGTAGTTCAAAATTGACAAAAATGACCAGCTCGAAAGTGCACGAAAACTCACTAGCACTAAATTTGAAAATTCCCAAACTAAAAAACTGTTTCAGAAGTTCATTTTTATGGTTGAAACATGTTTCTTGACGTATAAAACGAAGTGTTTAGGGTTTCCGGTTTTGTAATTAGTTAAAAATTGACAAAAATGACCCGCTCGAAAGTGCACGAAAATTCACATGTACAAAATTTGAAAATTCGAAAACTGAAAAACTATTTCAGAAGTTCATTTTTATGGTTGAAACATGTTTCTTGATGTATAAAACGAAGTGTTTAGGGTTTATGGTTTTGTAATTAGTTAAAAATTGACAAAAATGACCAGCTCGAAAGTGCACGAAAATTCACAGGTACAAAATTTGAAAATTCCCAAACTGAAAAACTATTTTAGAAGTTCATTTTTATGGTTGAAACATGTTTCTAGATGTATAAAACAAAGTGTTTAGGGTTTCTGGTTTTGTAATTAGTTCAAAATTGACAAAAATGACCAGCTCGAATTTGAACGAATATTCTCCGGTACAAAATTTGAAAATCAGCAAACTGAGAAACTATTTCAGAAGTTCATTATTATATTTGAAACATGTTTCTAGATGTATAAAAGTAAGAGTTTAGGGTTTCCGATTTTGTAATTAGTTCAAAAATGACAAAAATGACCAGCTCGAAAGTGCACGAAAATTCACCTGTACAAAATTTAAAAATTCACAAACTGAAAAACTGTTTCAGAAGTTCATTTTTATGGTTGAAACATGTTTCTAGATGTATAAAACGAAGTGTTTAAGGTTTTCGATTTTGTAATTAGTTCAAAATTGACAAAAATGACCAGCTCAAAAGTGCACGAAAATTCACCGGTTCAAAATTTGAAAATTCGCAAACTGAAAAACTATTTCAGAAGTTCATATTTATGGTTGAAACATGTTTCTTGATGTATAAAACGAAGTATTTAGGGTTTCCGGTTTTTTAATTAGTTAAAAATTGACAAAAATGACCAGCTCGAAAGTGCACGAAAATTCACCGGTACAAAATTTGAAAATTCGCAAACTAAAAAACTGTTTCAGAAGTTCATTTTTATAGTTCAAACATGTTTCTTGATGTATAAAACAAAGTGTTTAGGGTTTCCGGTGTTGGTCCCGGTTTTCAGAGTGCTTAAGATATGCAGCGGAAGTAAAAACTAACTTGCACTTTTCTTGTGACTGACTACTCAGCTGACTGGCTGACTGGCAAGTCAGCTGATAGTTCTTTACTTAGAATATTTTAGGTCGAGTTTGCACAGTTATCAGTATTCAGTTATACACCAGCACTTGGGTGCTGGGTTTCAAATACGAATTTAAAAACTGAAAGCAAGTAAATGCAAAGGTATTTTTATAGTGGTTCGATCAACTGATCTACGTCCACTCTCCAGTCGACTCACTGGAAATTCACTATAGAGTAAGAAAGTATACAAGATGCCTACGATCTATCTCCAGCCCTTGCTGGATCAACCGCTCCCGGGACTTGAAACTTCTTCAACTCTTGTCAGCTGGATGGAGAGCGAGCACGTCACGTACTCCTCCACCGGTACCACTGACGATGCGGGTGTTTGAGTTCTCCCAAGAACGAACAGGTTACTACGGCAAAAAGCCCGTGATAACTCAAGAGCTGGCTGGCTCAAGAGCTGCTGTGTTCTTCCTCAGAATGAGAAAGAACACCAAACGAGATCTGAACTTACAAGCAGAAGCTTGAAGTCTCGTGCTTGAAAGATATCAACGCACGGAGTAGCTTACAGAGAAGCCTCGAAAGTGTCTGCTGGCAATGAATGCGTTTGAACTTTCGGTAGTTGGAGAGAAATGAATGCGAGAGCCGGAAGAGTGTGCAAGAGCGTAAGAGCATTGAATGTTGTTGGATCCTTCATATTTATAGTCAAAGGATCCCATTCAAATTCTAGCCGTTGGACTTTTCGGAATGGTCTTCGTCCTTGGGCGTGCTACAGACTGCGGCAGGTAGCATTTTTAGGAAAGTGCCATGCCTGTGTCTGCTATCTGACATAGATCTCTTTATGTCAGAACGGCATTCTCTCGTCAGTACCAGTTATCAGGAACTGGAGTCTCGAGGCTGATAGACTTTGAGTTTCCTCAAAGTCATTCTCTGTCAGTGTACTCCGCTGACGAATCTTCTTTTTGTCTCCAAGTCTTCGGGAGTGAGAATCTTTAATTCTGCTGATGACTTCCGACTGGTAGGTCCTTCTGGTGATCTTGTGCTGGCAGTCCCTTGCTGGTGACTTGACTTCGCACAATCTAAGTCTACCGAAGCCTGGTCGTCAATCCTTGTATCCTCCCATGACTTCTGACTTCACCGCTGGTGAACAGTGTCAGCCAGACACATGTTCTGCTGGTTGGATTGTCAGCCTCCTGCTGATGAAATCTTCCCAACTGGTGAACAGTAGCCAGTAAATAGCTTTACTCCATGCTGATGAACAGTATCAGCATGAGTCTTTGTCAGTCGTCCGCTGGTGAAAGTCCTCCACCAGGTAAGAGCTTCTCATGCTGATGAACAGTATCAGCATGAGTCTTTGATCAGCTACGACTTACAACTCAAAATACCTATACAGGACTTTACATTTGAGACTAAGCTATTCTAGAGACAAACTGACGCTGGTTGGACTTAGGATTTGATCCACCAAAACCCATAACACCAAAAACTAAGGCTATGAGCCATCACAACGCCTTGTGATTCGTGGCCCTCTACTGACTACTGGGAAAAGGAAACTTAGACAAATTTCCCAACATCCGGTTTTGTAATTAGTTCAAAATTGACAAAAATGACGAGCTCGAAAGTGCACGAAAATTCACCGGTACAAAATTTGAAAATTCGCAAACTGAAAAACTATTTCAGATGTTCATTTTTATGGTTGAAACATGTTTCTAGATGTATAAAACAAAGTGTTTAGTGTTTTTGGTTTTGTAATTAGTTCAAAATTTAAAAAAATGACCAACTCGAATGTGAACGAATATTCACCTGTACAAAATTTAAAAATTCACAAACTGAAAAACTGTTTCAGAAGTTCATTTTTATGGCTGAAACATGTTTCTAGATGTATAAAACGAAGTGTTTAGGGTTTCCGGTTTTTAATTAGTTAAAAATTGACAAAAATGACCAGCTCGACAATGCACGAAAATTCACCAGTACAAAATTTGAAAATTCGCAAACTGAAAACTGTTTCAGAAGTTCATTTTTATGGTTGAAACATATTTCTAGATGTATAAAATAAAGTGTTTCGGGTTTCCAGTTTTGTAATTAGTTCAAAATTGTCACAAATGACCAGGTCGAAAGTGCACGAAAATTCACCAGTACAAAATTTGAAAATTCGAAATTGAAAAACTGTTTCAGAATTTCATTTTTATGGTTGAAACATATTTATAGATGTTTAAAAGTAAGAGTTTATGGTTTTCGATTTTGTAAGAAGTTCAAAATTGACAAAAATGACCAGCTCGAAAGTGCACGAAAACTCACAAGCACCAAATTTGAAAATTCACAAACTGAAAAACTGTTTCAGAAGTTCATTTTTATGGTTGAAATATGTTTCTTGATGCATAATACGAAGTGTTTAGGGTTTCCGGTTTTGTAATTAGTTAAAAATTGACAAAAATGACCAGCTCGAAAGTGCACAAAAATTCACATGTACAAAATTTGAAAATTCGAAAACTGAAAAACTATTTCAGAAGTTCATTTTTATGGTTGAAACATGTTTCTTGATGTATAAAACGAAGTGTTTAGGGTTTCCGATTTTGTAATTAGTTAAAAATTGACAAAAATGACCAGCTCGAAAGTGCACGAAAATTCACCGGTACAAAATTTGAAAATTTGCAAACTGAAAAACTATTTCAGAAGTTCATTTTTATGGTTGAAACATGTTTCTAGATGTATAAAAAAAAGTGTTTAGGGTTTCTGGTTTTGTAATTAGTTCAAAATTGACAAAAATGACCAGCTCGAATTTGAACGAATATTCACCGGTACAAAATTTGAAAATTCGCAAACAGAAAAACTGTTTCAGAATTTCAATTTTATAGTTGAAACATGTTTCTAGATGTATAAAAGTAAGAGTTTAGGGTTTCCGATTTTGTAATTAGTTCAAAAATGACAAAAATAACCAATTCGAAAGTGCACGAAAATTCACCTGTACAAAATTTAAAAATTCACAAACTGAAAAACTTATTCAGAAGTTCATTTTTATGGTTGAAACATGTTTCCAGATGTATAAAACGAAGTGTTTAGGGTTTCCGGTTTTGTAATTAGTTCAAAATTGACAAAATTGACCAGCTCGAAAGTGCACGAAAATTCACCGGTACAAAATTTGAAAATTTGTAAAGTGAAAAACTATTTCAGATGTTCATTTTTATGGTTGAAACAAGTTTAGATGTATAAAACAAAGTGTTTAGGGTTTCTGGTTTTGTAATTAGTTCAAAATTGAAAAAAATGACCAGCTCGAATATGAACGAATATTCACCGGTACAAAATTTGAAAACCAGCAAACAGAAAAACTATTTCAGAAGTTCATTTTTATGATTGAAACATGTTTCTAGATGTATAAAACGAAGTGTTTAGGGTTTTGCGGTTTTGTAATTAGTTCAAAGTTGACAAAAATGACCAGCTCGAAAGTGCACGAAAATTCACCGGTACAAAATTTGAAAATTCGCAAACTGAAAAACTGTTTCAGAAGTTCATTTATATGGTTGAAACATGTTTCTAGATGTATAAAAGTAAGAGATTAGGGTTTCCAATTTTGTAATTAGTTCAAAAATGACAAAAATGACCAGCTCGAAAGTGCTCGAAAATTCACCTGTACAAAATTTAAAAATTCACAAACTGAAAAACTATTTCAGAAGTTCATTTTTATGGTTGAAACATGTTTCTAGATGTATAAAAGGAAGTGTTTAGGGTTTTCGGTTTCGTAATTAGTTCAAAATTGACAAAAATGACCAGCTCGAAAGTGCACGAAAATTCACCGGTTCAAAATTTGAAAATTCGCAAACTGAAAAACTATTTCAGAAGTTCATTTTAATGGTTGAAACATGTTTCTAGATGTATAAAACAAAGTGTTTAGGGTTTCTGGTTTTGTAATTAGTTCAAAATTGACAAAAATGACCAGCTCGAATTTGAACGAATATTCACCGGTAAAAAATTTGAAAATTAGCAAACTGAAAAACTGTTTCAGAAGTTCATTTTTATAGTTGAAACATGTAACTAGATGTATAAAAGTAAGAGTTTAGGGTTTCCGATTTAGTAATTAGTTCATAAATGACCAAAATGACCAGCTCGAAAGTGCACGAAAATTCACCTGTACAAAATTTAAAAATTCACAAACTGAAAAACTGTTTCAGAAGTTCATTTTTATGCTTGAAACATGTTTCTAGATGTATAAAACGAAGTGTTTAGGGTTTTCGGATTTGTAATTAGTTCAAAATTGACAAAAATGACCAGCTCGAAATTGCACGAAAATTCACCGATTCAAAATTTGAAAATTCGCAAACTGAAAAACTATTTCAGAAGTTCATTTTTATGGTTGAAACATGTTTCTTGATGTTTAAAACAAAGTGTTTAGGGTTTCCGATTTTGTAATTAGTTCAAAATTGACAAAAATGACCAGCTCGAAAGTGCACGAAAATTCACCAATACAAAATCTGAAAATTAGCCAACTGAAAAACTATTTTAGAAGTTCAATTTTATGGTTGAAAATGTTCTAGATGTATAAAACAAAGTGTTTAGGGTTTCCAGTTTTGTAATTCGTTCAAAATTGACAAAAATGACCAGCTCGAAAGTGCACGAAAATTCACCGGTACAAAATTTGAAAATTCGCAAACTGAAAAACTTTTTCAGAAGTTTATTTTTATGGTTGAAACATGTTTCTTGATGTATAAAAGGAAGTGTTTAGGGTTTCCGATTTTGTAATTCGTTCAAAATTGACAAAAATGACCAGCTCGAAAGTGCACGAAAATTCACCGGTACAAAATTTGAAAATTCGCAAACTAAAAAACTATTTCAGAAGTTCATATTTATGGTTGAAAAATGTTTCTTGATGTATAAACCGAAGTGTTTAGGGTTTCCGGTTTTTTAATTAATTAAAAATTGACAAAAATAACCAGCTCGAAAGTGCACGAAAATTCACCGGTACAAAATTTGGAAACTCGCAAACTGAAAAACTGTTTCAGAAGTTCAGTTTTATGGTTGAAACATGTTTCTTGATGTATAAAACGAAGTGTTTAGGGTTTCCAGTTTTGTAAGTAGTTCAAAATTAACAAAAATGACCAGCTCGAAAGTGCAAGAAAATTCACTGGTACAAAATTTGAAAATTCGCAAACCGAAAAACTGTTTCATGAGATCATATTTATGGTTGAAACATTTTACTAGATGTATAAAAGTAAGAGTTTAGGGTTTCCGATTTTTTAATTAGTTCAAAAATGACAAAAATGACCAGCTCGAAAATGCACGAAAATTCACCTATACAAAATTTAAAAATTCACAAACTGAAAAACTGTTTCAGAAGTTCATTTTTATGGTTGAAACTTGTTTCTAGATGTATAAAACGAAGTGTTTAGGTTTTTGGTTTTGTAATTAGTTCAAAATTGACTAAAATGACCAGCTCGAAAGTGTACGAAAATTCACCGGTTCAAAATTT
>JAPKLW010004077.1:0-31051 GCA_026898455.1 Plectranthus barbatus
ACATATGAAGCAAGTTCATAATCATCATATTTTCTGTTAACTCTAATAGGTCTCCTAGTCCTTTCCCTCACAAGTTGATAATCATGCAAATTTGGATGCACAAGCTCATTGATTTCATTATGAAACTCACCATTTCCTAAATTATTCTCTTCCCCCTGATTTTCATCATGAATATCATGCTCATTGTCTAAATGTTCATTCAAATTTTGAGAATTTAAATCATTCACGACGGGTAGCTGCTCCACCTCAAACTGAGCACTCTCTGATTCATTTTCATTCACAGGCAAAGAAGGGAAATAAAATGAAATTCAGTTTCATTAAACACAACATCCCTGCTAATTATGACCTTGACACCTGGTTCAGAATAACTCCATAATCTATATCGTTTTACTCCATCAGGATATCCTAAGAAAATGCATTTCTTAGACCTAGGTTCAAGTTTATCCAATTTCTGATGCACAAATGCAGAACAGCCAAACACTTTAAGATTAGTCAAATCAAGAGGCTTTCCAGAAAATTTGGACTCAGGGCATTTCCCTTTTAAAGGGACAGAGGGGGACCTATTAATCAAATAAGCAGCAGTATGAACTGCTTCCCCCCAAAACTGCTTAGCAAGGCCAGAAGTGGCCATCATGCTTCTAACTCTTTCTAAAAGTGTTCTATTCATCCTTTCTGCTACTCCGTTTTGCTTAGGGGTATAGGGAACAGACTTATGCCTTCTAATACCAGATTCAACACACAAGTTATCAAGTAAGGCATTGCAAAATTCAAGTCCGTTATCAGTTCTTAACGTTTTGATTTTCTTCCCAGTTTGGTTTTCTATCAAGAGTTTCCAATTCTCAAACTTTTCATAAACATCAGACTTATGCTTTAACAAGAAAACCCACACTTTTCTGGAATAGTCATCAATCACAGATAAGAAGTACTTGTTCCCCCCATGAGTAGGAACACTAGCAGGACCCCACACATCAGCATGCAAATACTCAAGTATGTCAGAGCAAGTAGACACATTCGGAGATGCAGAAACAAGAAATTTGACCTTATGTTGTTTACCAAGAATACATGAGTCGCAGAAAGGCATGCTAGACACGATGTCATTACCAAATGCACCATCTTTCTTAAGAAATTCAAGACCTTTATTACTCATGTGACCTAATCTCTTATGCCACAATGCAGTCTTATCCTCATGCACAGCATTAATAGAGCTATTAGCAGAAATACATTCAGCTTGGCAGATATACAAGTTATTCTTCCTCAAAGCTTTGAAAACAACTAGGGAACCCTTGAGAATTTTCATAACTCCCTTCCCCCATCTACCCTCTAGCCCTTCCTCTTCTAATGCAGCACAAGAAAGCAAATTACAGCAAAGATCAGGAACATATCTCACATTTCTTAAGGTAAACATAGAACCAGAGTCAAATTTGAGACAAATGTCTCCAACACCAACCACCTTACATTTCTTTTCATCAGCAAGTGAGACATAAACATGAAAAGATTCTTATAAGGAGAAATGTGGAAGGTGCATCCAGAGTCAATTAACCATTGAGTTTCATTCACAGATTCAGAAACCCAATTAAAAGAAGAATAGCAATTCATAGAAGAGACCATAAAGACATCACCTAAAGCATCGTCACCACAAGCAACATTAGCATATTCATCATTCTTGTTCTTACGAGGCTTAGGGAATTGCTTTATAAAATGACCAACTTCATTACAATTAAAGCAACGTCTACCCTTAGGTTTAGACTTAGACCTACCCTTACTATGATGCTTCTTCTTTCCCTCATGGTCATCAGATTTTCCATTCTTTTGGTATCTAGATTTTGATCTTCCCCTCACATGCATGACCTCACCGGAACCCTTATTCCTACCCCCCACATGCTTCAAGTCTAATTCCTTGCTTTTCAAGCCATTAACTACAGTTTCTAGGGTCATAGAGTCCCTACCATATTTGATAGCAGATTTCAAATCACTGTAATCATTAGGAATAGCATTAAGCAAAATATAAGGAGAGTAATTATCAATGTGTCACCAGTACGTTTTATATCTTTGACCAATTTTGTGAAAATATCAAGGTTCTCATTAATGTCCTTAGTCATATCAAGTTTGAACCTAAAGAAATTTTCAAACAGATATATCTTACTGGGGAGGGAAGTCACAGCATACAGTTCTTCTAATTTTGCCCATAATTCTTTAGCACACTCTATGTGCTCAACTTGTCTAAGAACAGAATCAGACAAATTTAGAAATATGACAGAACATGCAAGCTTATTCATTTCAGTTCTCTGTAGTTCAGTGTCAGTTTCTAAGTATTCCTTTGTCACCGCTTTAAACACTCTTTGCTGAATTAAAACACATTTGATTTTCTTTTTCCAAATATTATAATCCGTTTTACCATTAAATGGCATCATCACATACGAATTAGAGTTGGAACTAGAGGCCATGATGCACTCAAGAAAGAAAAAACAAATATTCAGCAATTAAAGCAACCAACAGGCAACCACAAACTCAGAATCACACAAGAGAACAAACGAGCAATAATAGGTAAATACCAGGCACACACAACTCAGTTAAAGGGACATGTTAACCAATTTTCAGCAATTAATAACAGAAGAAAAATTACGAAAAAATAACAGACTGGAACAAGAAATATGCAGCTAAAGTGGAATAGCACAGCGGAGGCAAATTGCGATAACCATAAACAATTAGCACGAAATCCTAGCATGCAATTTCTACCAGCAGACAATCCCAATCCTACGGCGCCAGTCGGCCGATCTAGGAATTTGAAATAACTGAGAGGTTTCAGCTAATTTACCAGAGCGGAAGCCCTAGGTGAGGGCTTTTCGACCTACCTCACGCGTCCCTGGGGATGCCGATGACGAGGTGTCGCTACCACGATGGGAATACCCCAGCGAAACTTCCCACTCTCACCCCCGTGGCTCTGATACCACTGTAATCGGAGAGAGGGCCACCGGGGATTCAATCGCCCTAAGTCGTGGCACGAACCCGTGAGGGCTGCAGCTTCACCTCTTCCAAATCAGCGCAACACCTCTTCTTCTTGCACCAGCTGCAACAATGGTTGTATTCTCAACCTTATATGTCCTCTAACTTCCAATCAACCTACAAGACAAACAAGAGGGTAGATAGTTAGAGAATAGGAGTACAAAGGAAGAGAACTTACCTGCGCAGCAGAGCTGCGATGAAGACGCAGCAACAGCTGCGAAGAAGGAGCAGCAGGGCTGCTATGAAAAACAAGCAGCAGCAGCAGCTCCGAGCTGCAGGTCGCCGAAGATGGCAGCAGCGGCGCTGTTTCGGGCTGCAGGCAGGAGGTGAGGAAGATGCTAGCTCGGCTCAGATCTCCCTTGTTTTCTCCTCGATCAAACCAGCCCGTCAACTCCCCGGCCAAAGGCGTAGATGAGAAACCCCTCTCTCTCTCTGCTCGGTCTCTACCCTTCTCTACGGTGGCGCGGCGGTGGTGGATGAGTGAAGGTGGAAGAGAGGTTCAACGACTCTCTCTAGCGGCTGCTCTCTCTCTTTTCTGTTCTAATTCAAAATTGGGGAGATCAAAACCAATTAGGGCACAACCAAACCGGGTCGGACTCGGGTCGAGAGATTCGGGTCGGGCATAACAAGCCCATGTTAAAAGTTGCCACTATGGGCCAACATTTCAACAGTGTAGGCGAGTAAGTCCGGAAGAAACTTCTCATCTTCTTGCTGCAGCTGCCGCAGTCCTTCACGGCCTTGAACGTGGCCCGGATTGCTTTCCTCACTGCGAAGCCCGGCTCGAAGCTTGTAACGTTCGGTTGGCTGCAAAATGTGCAGCCGATGAGCTTCCCGCCTGATAAGTGCGCTATTTCGTTCACTTATCTATGGATTTTTAGGTTGTTTTGATTAGATTATAGTGTGTTTCCTCTGAATTATGAGCATCGCAGTGTTTTTATGCCTGAGTTGTGTGTTATGCTTGAAAATGCAGGTTTTTGGAGTAAAAAGTGACTAAGTCTGGAATTTGGAGTTTTTGGCCGAAGGCTCTGTTTCGATTGACAGAAAGTGTGTCGATCGAAACAGAGGTTTGTTGTAAAGGAAGAGCACGTTGAAAATCAAGTTGATCGACAGAAGAAGAAATCCTGTCGATCGACAGGGATGTCTGAGGCAACCAGTCGATAGAGCTTCAAGTGTCCGATTTCGAAGAGCCCATTTCGATCGACAGGAATTGTGTCGATCGAAATTCGGGTCGTGCTGAAGGAATTTAATGCTTTTAAGTTATTTCCATGTTGGGACAATTAAACTTAGTATATATTGTTTTTATTAGGTGAATTTTCATTATTATGCCACTTTTGAGACTAGAACCCTAGAGTTTTTCTTGCCCTTGAATTGCTTTCGAATTCTGGTGAGGATTGTGATCGAACCTTTGAAGATTGGATGCAATTACAAGGCTTGTTTTCTCTATGAAGTTGTGTTACAGGTTTTATATTTCCATATTTCTGTTTAACATGAATATGTGTAGGTAAATCCTTATTCAGATTCTAGGGTTTATGTGATTGTCTTGGATGCATGTTTAGGTGATTAAATCGATCAAATATTTTTAATTGGTTTATCAATTCTTGTGTTTTTTCTTAATCTGATTAAATTGGCCATTTAATTAGGTTTTCACAATTAATTAATTTGAGACTGAAAAGTGAAAATTGATTAATGGATTTAAGAATTGATAATATGGATTTTTATTATGTCTGAAAAGAGGAATTTAATCCATAGGAATAAATCTGATGTTCTTTGGGAGTTGTCAATTTTTCTAGAGACCGAAAGGATATAGGAAATTGATAATCTACTTTATGAATTGCCAAACCCTGGAATTTGTGATATTTTTCTGATGTTCCACCAAATCTTTGTTTTAAACTGATCGATGAATTTCCCTTGCATGCTATCCTTGACATGAACTTGCCCTGAATCTGATCTTTTCTCTAGTGTTTTAAAACCCAATTTTAATTCCCTGCTTTAATTTAATTTTCTTGCAAAATTAGTTTTAAATCTTAAAAACCCTTTCAAGTTTATATTTACTTAGACAACAAACCGAAAACAAATGGTTCAGTATATGAGGTGTTCGCTTTTACAATCTCTGTGGGATCGATAATTTAACTTGTCACTATTCTATAAAAAAAAATCATTATAAAAATTAGTGATCACCGCCCTCGTATAAGTTGTTCGGCCGGATGAACCAGTGGCCGGTGGAGAAGATGGCGTAGTCGAGAGAAGGAAGCTTCTCCGACCAGCTCGGGTCTACTCTGTCGAGGTGCAAGTCGAAGCTGCTCGTGTTGGTGCCGTTTATGACGATGGAGGTGGCGGCGACGAGGAACTGCGACCATAATGCCATTAGGGTGAAGTTGTGCTTCGGAAATGTCCATGATGTGAATCTGTCTTCTGCGCCTCCTTCTATTGAATTTGGGGTTTCAACCTGCAATTAAGTTCATCACTAAATCTCAGATTCTAGATCAAGAGTTTCTCAATTCAACTCTACTAAACTTAATTTCCCTCCTCTCATCAACAAATAATTAGTACAATATAATTTTAAAATCATAATCAAATAAACTTAACTAAATTATTAAGGCAAAAACTTGCGTTAGGCACACCTAAACGGTTTTGGCGGGTTCTATCCATACCCAAATGATTTCACCCATCCCAACTAGGGTTTATTAATCCCCAATTAGATATATCAGATGAGTTTGACTTGGGTTAATGGATAAAATTCGTCTAAACTGTTTAGGCGTGACTAACTTGAAACCTTCCCAATTATGAAATATTGAAATTCAAGAAAAGAAAGAAAGAATTAGACTTGACAGACAATGGAACATCTAGAAAATTTATGTAGGGGGCTCGAATTTATTTATTTTCCCACCTTAAACCGTTTAGGTGTGCCTATAAAACAGAAAAAAAGAAAAAAACATCGGCTAGAGGGTCCAACCCCCTAGCCCCTAGTGTAGATCCGCCCGGTGAATGAAAAGATGTGAAATTATAAACAGTGATTACGAAATCTGGAACTGATTAGTAAATACTAACCGTGGAGAGGAGACAGAGAAGCGATTCCATGTGATTCCGGGCCAAGGAATCTCCGATGAAAGCCATGTTTTTACCTCGAAGAATGCTAAGAAAGGTTTGAGGTTCGAAACGAGGAAGCTCGCACTGGTTAGGTTTCCATCTTCAGTAAAGAAAATCTCGATCTTCTCTGCCATTCAACAAACAGTTTTTGGAGAGGGGAAGTGTTTTGCAGCTGTAGTTTGTGTACAACGGCCCTGCCCTATCCGGAATCCATTCCCCCTCAAACAAATCGCAGCTTTTTCCTACCATCGTTTCATTTTCTGCGCAAATCGACATAAACTATTACGCGATCAAGTTGGACTCGGACTTGGACTCGAATTGGAGGAGAAACGGGTTAATCGAGTTACATGCGGCGTACCTTTGTTGGTTTGGAGGGATATGTTTCCAGGATTGAAGATGAAGTTTGCATAATGATGATTGAAAAAGAAAATGATGGTGATGATCATAGCCATGCATGTTGAGCAGCTCAAGATCGAGAAGTGAAAAACTGCATAATTGCCCATGTTATTACATACGCCACCTGCCTTGAACATTTTCTCATCTGCTCTCGACAAAGAGATCTACACTTTCAAATAACAAGCACCACGTTCATATATATATATATATATATATATATATATATATATATAGGGGTGCGTTAAAGTCACAAGTGGTATCTTAGATGGGAGATGAGAATGAATCCTATACATCCAAATATGTGTTCAGACGGTTGAGATCAATTTGATGGGCAAAATTAAAAAAGCGCATTCGGTAATGAAAAAAGTTGTAGAGTAAGGGTATTTATGTAAAGATGCAACCTCAACTACCAAACATTAATTCAAATCCCTTGAAATTTGCACATATTTCGAGTGTGGGTTTTTCCCCGTGGGAGGCGCTGGCGTGGCTGGCCTATTTGCTTTTGTATATGGCGAAGCAGACGGCGGAGGCAAGGAGGATGACGATGACGCTGATGATGAACGCCAAGATGAGGCGCTGCTTGAATTTCTTCTTCTTCTCCTCCTGACGCTGCTGAGAGATGAGGTCGAAGTCTTGAAATGCCATTGTTGAGGCCTTGAGGGGATTTGGGTGTTTGAAGATGATGATGAACTCTGCCTTGGCCTTGCTTGGGGTCAGCCATGGCAGGGGAGTTTCAGATAAACATTTTTGTATGTATGGATTGAAATGGTTTATTATACTGCAACTGTACAAGGGTATATAATGCATATTTACAGGCTTACATAATGCATATTTGCATGTTTATATATTTTCAGATGTAAGTTGCATTATAAAGCTTGTAAATATGCATTATCTACATATGCATAGTTACATTATCCTATTTTTACTGCGATTATGTTTTTCAAAATATATGCAATAGTGATATCGTTTGAAAGATAATTAAATTATCTTTAATTTGATATACAACAAGTTAAAAAAATAATTTAAATTGAGTAAGATATGATTAACTCAAGTTTTATGAGAAAATTAGAGGAGAGATAATATATTGAAGAAAGAAATACGTGAGTTTGAGATGAAAGAGAATATGAGATTTTTTTGTGGTCCCCATGTTTAACTTACCTAAATACCCTTATTACAAAAAATTAATTCATAAATTAAGTAACAAAATAAATAGAGATATTAAATCTGGACCACTTATTTCATCAAATCAAAGACCATGATTTATTCTCTTCTCCCATCTAAATAGGACTTGTGATATGATTACTGTTGGTCCCGGATTATCAGGGTATAACTTAGCAGCGGAAAATGTGGATAATCGTTTCTTGCACTCTGCTGGTTACTCAGCTGACTGGGACCTTGTCAGCTGGTAAGTCAACTTGCACTCTGCGTACTCAGCTGACTGGCGACTGGCTGGTCAGCTGGTAGCTCAAGACTTAGAATATTTTTAGCCTTGTTTGCACAGTTATATCAGTTTTCAGATATACACCAGCACTTGGGTGCTGGGTTTTAAATCAGTATGAAATGCAGAAAGCTGATAAAAGACAAAGGATTTATAGTGGTTCGATCAACTGATCTACGTCCACTCTCCAGTCGTAGCACTGGAAATTCACTAAGAGTAATCGGGTACAAGCGTCCTACGATCTATCTCTAGCTGGTGAATGCCTCGTCCACCAGTTCACTAGATCAACCGCTCCCGGCCTTGTCCTTCTTCAACTCTGATCAGCTGGTGGAGTGCGAGCACGTCACTTCAACCTCCACAGCTTCACTGGGTGCTTAGTTCTCCCAAGAACGTATCTTCTCAATACGGCAAAAGCCCGTATTAACTCAAGTGCTGGCTGGCACAAGAGCTGCTGTGAACTTCCTCAGAAGAGAAAGAACACCAAAGAGATCAGTAACTTACAAGCTGGAAGCTTGAAGTCTCGTGTTTGAATAAATCAACACACGGATAGCCTATAGAAAGGCCTCGAAAGTGTTCTGCTTGCTTGCAATAAAGTTTCTGACTTTCGGTAGTTGAGCGAGAGAGAAGAGTATTGAATGTTGATGGATCCCAGGTATTTATAGACGCGGGATCCCATTCAAATCTTCTAGCCGTTTGGACACATCCGGAAAAGGTCTCTGTCCTCGCATGTCCTTCAGACGGCGGCAGGTAGGAATTTCCGGAAAGCGCCATGCTTTTGTCCACTTTATCTGACATTGATCTCTTTATGTCAGAACGGCACTATTCGTCAGTACGAGGAATCGGAATTGGTGTCTTGAACTGATAGACTTTAAGGTATCCTCCTTAAAGTCATACTCTGTCAGTTAATTCCTCGACGAATCTTCTTTTTGTCTCTAAGACTCTGGGAGAGAGAATCTGGAATTCTGCTGGTAACATCCGACTGGTAGATCATTCTGGTGATCTTGTGCTGGCAGTCTCTGCTGGTGACTTGCGCTGGCACAATCTAAGTCTACCAATATGTCTGATGTTAACTCTTGGAATCTCCCATGACTGGTGGCTTCACCGCTGGTGAATAGTGTCAGTGAGAACACGTATTCTGCTGGTAGGATTTGTCAGCCGCCTGCTGGTGAAATCCTTCCCAACTGGTGAACAGTAACCAGTCATTAGCTCTTCTCATGCTGGTGAACAGTGTCAGCACGAGTCTTGTCAGTCGCTTGCTGGTGAGACTTCTCTCAACTGGTAAGTACATCTCATGCTGGTGAACAGTGTCAGCATGAGTCTTGATCAGCTGCGACTTACAACTCAAAAGACCTAAACAGGACTTTACATTTGAGACTAGAGCTATTCTAGAGACAAACTGACGCTGGTAGGACTTAGGATTTGATCCACCAAAACACCAAAACTAGAATCTAAACAAGTAGCTACTGAGGAAAGGAAACTTAGCCAAATTTCCCAACAATTACGCCTATATATATATATATATATGGAGCAAATCCGGTAAGAAAGGTCTTAACGTGAGAAAATGAGAAAAATACTTGATTGTGTTCATAAAGTTGCTTGATTGTATTCAGGTCGATGCTTGATTGCAACGTTGTTTGGTTGTGTTTTAGTTGTTGTTTGATTATTTTGTTGCTTGATTGTGTTTTAGTTGTTGCTTGTTTGAATATCAACCATTGATTTTTTAGATCTAATGAACATTATTCATTTTTTTTTTTCTTACAGAGGGATTTTTTACATGATCTCTCCTATATAGATATACATATATAGAGGAGGGATCATGTAAAAAAAAATTCCCTTGTGAGAAAAAAGAATGAATCATATCCATCAGATCTAAAAAAATCAATGGTTGATATTGAATCAAGCAACAACTAAAACGCAATGAAGCAACAAAATAATTAAGCAACAACTAAAACACAATCAAGCAACATTGCAATCAAGCAACGACCTGAATACAATCAAGCAATGTCGTGAATGCAATCAAACATCTTTCTCATTTTCTCACGTTAAGAGTTTTCTCACTGGATCCGCTCCCTACATATATATATATATATATGGAGCGGATCCGGTGAAAAAATTTTGACGTGAGAAAGTTGTTTGATTGTGTTTAGTTCGTTGCTTGATTACAACGTTACTTGGTTGTGTTTTAGTTGTTGCTTGATTGTGTTTTAGTTGCTGTTTGTTTGCATATCAGCCATTAATTTTTTTTACATCTGATGAACATGATTGATTCTTTTTTTTAATAGAGAATTTTTTCTCATGTGATCTATCCTATATATATAGAGAGAGAGAGAGAGAAAGAAGGGATCATGTAAAAAAAATTCTCTGTAAGAAAAAAGAATGAATCTTATCATTTTTGGATCTAAATAAATCAATTATTGATATACAATCAAGCAACAACTAAAACACAAATTGCTCGATTGTGTTTTAGATTGATATGATGATTATATTTGTTACAATTAATGCTTGATTGTTTATCAATCATTGATTTACTAAAATCTAATGGATCAAATTCATTATTTTTCTCACATGAAATTTTTTCTCACCTGATCTGTTCCACTTTAATTAGTTATTTTAATCAAGAAATGTCCCAAGTCACGTTCATTTCACGCATTTGGTGGGGCTAGACTGACCTTCGTCTAATCTCCTCTCCTTATTTTAATAATTCATTCGACATTTTTTTTTAAACAAACTGATTTTGTATTTCATTGGCTTCACATCGATCTAATTGCTTATATTATATTAGTTTATAGTTTATTTCGTCTGACTTGAATTGTTTCCTTTATTTTACATTGTTTCTTGTCTTTTAGCTACAAGGATATATAGCTTATTTATTTCTTTTGCTAACTGATAATTATATATTATACTTGGTCCACCTAAACTATCAGGAAATTTAAAATATAAAATTAACATTAGTTTAACCTCATCATGGATTAGACGTGGGCATGGTTGTAAAAATCGCTAGGTGCTAGTCGGGCGTTTGGGTGGGGCCTAGCGCCTAGTCGGTTTAGGCGGGTACTAGGCATTTTTTAGGCGGTAGTTAATCGGTAAGTTAATTTTAATATTTTATATATATAATATATATTTATCAATTAATAAAAAGTAAGAATATCTAAATTTTAATTAATTTTTAAAAAATATATAAAAAATAGGCCGCTCGAACTAATTAGGCGACACGCAACATGCTTAGTCGGCCACCTAAATGGCGCGTAGCGAGCTTGACCGGCCACCTAGATCGGCGCCTAGGCGGATTAGGCGGCCTAAACGGTGCCTAGGCGCTGATTACTCACCACACCGATTAGACACGGGGATTAGAGGATAATCGGTTCGGTGGAGGACCGCCTAGCGCCTAGGCGGCGCCTAATCGGTCCTACGCAGGGATTTTTACAACACTGGACGTGGGACCGCTCGAGCCATAATGTTTGGTGATAACCGACATGCTCCCTAGGTTTGAAATATGCATGTATATAGGTATACATAGGTGCATGCCTAGAGTTATCGAATATAGCTTGCCACTTCACTGCAATTTTTCTGAAAACTTGCATTACTCTCGTAAGCTTATTGCTAGCTCAGTTCCAACTACGTTCGTTCGTCGGAGCTTCTGTCAAATATTCAAAGAATGCAGAAAATTTGCAGAGAAATTTAGGATGGAAAATCCATTTGTATATTGAATGAATGAATTGTTGTTACAACTGTAATCTATTTATACAAGGTAAGGAAGTTTCTAGATGGATTCTATAACAGAAAATAAAACAAATTACAACTGTAATCTATTTATACAAGGTAAGGAAGTTTCTAGATGGATTCTATAACAGAAAATAAAACAAACTCTTCAACAAAATATCTTCCTTTCTGTTACGTTGCATGCGGTGCATGCGGTTCTTCTATATTCTACGTGCATGGCTCGGTTTTATCTTGTGAATCAGACTGTACGTGTTCAATCCTCAATAGCTTCCACGATCGCGGTGCTACCTCGTAGAAGACGAAGTTGTTTTATCTTTGAGGTTGAACAATATTAAAACAAAGTACTATGTTTGTGTTTTTCTGTCGAGGAAAGATGATTCATTTATTTATTTTTTTTGTCATAATTTTATTTTGTCTATTTTATTGCATAAAGTTACATTACTTGCTTGTACTTCATTGCATTAATAATTATTCTCATACTATGATTCCAACACTTCATGAGGGGTGCATGCAACTCAACAAATGGGACAACACATGAGTTTTTCAAAAGATGTGGAAGGGTTTGGGTGGGCTTTGCTTCTTGATAGCTTTGATATACTTGTTGTTTGTGCTAATACATATATACAAAACAAACCGGAAAATTGCACAAATAAGCTAAGACTAAAAAATATAGACGCCAGAAAGTTAGGGTTTCAAATTGTAGATACCTATAAGCTAATCGTCTATAGACGGTTTATACTTTTTTTGTAAACCATTAACAATCTTATTAATTAGCGTCAAAAAAAAAAGAACTATATAAATTTTGAAAAATAAATCCAATCTGAGTGAGAAATATGATTTTCCAACTCTCTAGAAAATGATACTGTCTTTAGTATAGACGATTTTCGTGAAGTTTAAGTATAAACCGTCTATAGTATAAACGGTTAGCTTATGAGTGTCCGTAATATGAAGCCCTAACTTTATGGCGTTAGAGTCTTAGCTTATTTGTGCAATTTTCCCCCAAACAAAACCAAACTGCTTCAGGAACGAATTAATCTTACATGAATGTTACGACTCAATCTCACGTTTATGTAGTACGTAAAACTTGAAGAACTTATCGAAGTTAATTCGATTTCACTAATAAACATATCTTTCCTTTAAGAATCTTGAGCAGAAGTTGGTTCCAAGTGTCAATGGGGCCGGGCAAACACCAATGCATACAATCTTTATAATTGAATTGTCTCACTTTTTTTGTCACACTTCATTGGTCTCATTTCTAAAAATATCAATTTTTTCACACTTAGCAGTCGAAGAAGCAGTTGCAAAATGTCATCAATCATGGTCTACTACTCAAGACATAGTATACAACATGAAGAGAAGCCATATTAAATGGTGAGAGGTATATTGCACCACTAGAGATCCCTCTTACCATACAAATATTCGTTAACACACTCCGTGCCAATGGCAAGCTAGTGCAGTTTATGAGTCAGCTGCAAGGGCTAGGCGACATAATACGTGGGTTGATATATACAACTGCTCTGGAGATAACATGGGAGGTCAAAGGGCACAACATCACCTCAGAACTTATATCCCGTCCGATCATGCTCCACGTGAAAGTTGACCTAGACTATAAGGTGAAGAATATTTGGAAAAATGTCAGCCAAGCCTACCAAGTAAATGTTACTTACAAAAAGGCATGACATGGAAGGGAAAAGCATTGGAGCCCCTTTACGGCGATTGGGAGCCCAATATTTGTAGGTTGTCCAGGTATATGCAAAGCCTCCTATAATATAATCCAGACACAATTGCAGTATGTAAATTTGAAAAGGATGAGAAGGGACAGGCGTAGAGGACGTTTCGTTATATATTCTAGGCATTCGATCTTTATGTGAGAGCGTATGAGTGACACGACTCTAGATTTGACCTCATTGGAGTCTTTTTTATGTATTTTTTGGATGTCTTAGTCGTATCTTGTACTAGAGTTGGGGATATTTTGCTAAATTATTTAAGGATGGAGAAAGTGGAGGAATTGACCATTTCCATATGATTTTGGGTCTGTTGAGGGGAGTCACCCAAGTAAGTACTCCGAGGACTGGGAGGAATCAACATATTCAGATGCAATGGAAGACACCTCCTCGTATTGGGCAATTCGACATAAAGACTAGAAATGGCCCTAAACCCATAAACCCCCCCCCCCCCGGCCATCCACCCTAAACCCATTACTCTCCTCCCGTTCGTTCGCTTTGTTTCTCCTGCACCGCCATTCCCAGTATCTGCCGATGCTGCCGTTCCGGTCGCTGCTGCGACACCACCATCGCCCCAGTTTGTCTTCTTGTTGTTGCCTCCGCATTCGCTGCTTTATCCCGCACCCAAGTCCCCGGTACAGCGCGGAGCTTCACGGGATCTCATCATCAGATAAATCAGGTCCTATCATCGAGATAAATTGGGTCCCACATTAAACTGGATCGGCTTTGATACCATGTAAAGATCTGATTTCTCCCTACAAAACCGGCTTGTAAGGAGAGGACCTTCACCATTATATGGTGGTATACTGTTAGGTCTACAGTTGATGTAGGATATTCAAAACATATATATTTAATACTAGTAGAATCATTTGGCAACCGAACCACTATTAGATTTATAGTAGTAGAAACCGGAAACACTAGCAACATGAGCGGATGTATGCTTGGGCTTGAGGGGGCTCTCGCTCCCACGGGACGATGGCAATTTTCAATTTTTTATATACACATATCTATAACTTTTAGAAAGAAAAAATAAATTATAAAGTTGCCCCAGAAATTAAGTCAAACTCCCACGATGTTCAAACTCTGCGTCCGCCCCTAACTAGCAAGATGGTTCCTATATGCGACAGGGAATTTGTCAGTGTAGGATTTCTTCTTACCTAGGGAGATTTTTGATTTTTTTTTTATTATTTTTTTTATCACTACTTCAGGGATGCATGCATGCAACTCAACAAATGGGAGAATACGTGAGATTTGCAGAAGACGAGGAGCGGTTAATTTGGGTGGGCGGTTCTTGTATAGCCTTGTTGGATTAAATTGAATCAATGTGTGTTTTGCATTGCGATCGTTTGTGTATGTGCTCATGCATTTATACAAAACAAAATCAGGGGCGGAGGTTAGGGGTGTAATCGCACCAAGTAATGTCACGCTTAAGTTTGTTTCGTTTAGTATCGAGTCGAACTTCGAGTTTTTTTGTCGAACATTTTAAAGTTCACGAACTTTATTGACTTTAATCGAGACAAAATGGACTTTCTAAATTTGGAATATATTTAAAATATCTATTATTATTTCGAAACAAAAAGTTATTTATTTCTAAATTAATATCATATTCATGGTCAAATTCTAAATTTTCTCATTTTTAGAAAGACTTATCATTATTGTTACTCTTAATTCATGAAAGATATTACTTTTATCAAATTAATTTTTTTATATTTTTAGCTAACGAACTTGCACACGAGTCGAATACTATGATACTCAAGTTTGGTTTGTTTAATAAACGAGCTTTCATCGGGTCGAGATCGGAGTAGCTCACAAACAGTTTGGTTCATTTATAGCACTAGCGGAGGCACGTTGGGGCTGGGGATCGGCCGACCCCACGCAAAAATGATTATTTTATTTTGGCCAAAACTTGTGTTAGGCACGCCTAAAGAGTTTAGGCGGGTTTTATCCATACCCTAATAGGTTCATCCATCCCAAATAGGGTTAATTAATCCCCAATTAGGGTATATTAGATGGGTTTGATATGGATTAATGGATAAAATCTGCCTAAACCGTTTAGATGTGTCTAACCTGAAACTTTCCCATTTATTTTTAGTTATTATTATATTTATTTTTGCTGGTTTTTTAATTGATAATTAGTTGTTTTTGCATGATATTTGAATAAGTCACTTCGTATAAAAGATTTATGTTTTTTATGATTAAGTGATGATGAATAACACATCTTTCTTAAATAAATAATTGTGCAAGAAGTATATAATTCTAAATTATACAATGAAGTGTATTTTTTTTATAATATTTTGAGTGGAATATGCTGATATCTTGTTTAACATATGTTTGCTCAATTTTTAATAGAATTGTGTAGAATATATAGGCTTTAAAATAAAATATTAGCAAATTAAAATTTTTTTAATTCTTCCACTATTAGGACTTATCTAACTAAGAGAGTTTTACCTATATATTTAAAGTTTTTGAATTTCGTGAGATGAATTTTTTGTTGTGAATTGTAGTTATTGTTTCATTTTGTTGATCATTGTAAATTATTTATTGTTTAATTAATTTATGAACTTGAAATAAGCAACACCATTGTGATTTAAGAAATATATCAAAATATTTAATCATTATTTTAAGCAAATATCAAATTTAGTTGTAGCATTATTTGTAGCACGCTACTATTAATATAAAAAAAAATTATTTTTTATATTATTTATATTTAATTGATTTAAGTCATTTTTTATATCATGATATTTACAAATAGATAGGGATGAGCAGCGGTCAGTTTGGTCTAAAAATCAAATCAAAAATTTAAAAAATTCAGACCGAATCGAACTGTTATCATTCTACAAATCGAACTGAAACCGAACCGCACCAAATTGGCAATTTTGGTTTGGTTTGGCGGTTTAAATTTTTTGTATATTTTCATAAAATATTTAAATTAAAACATATATATTTAATGTTCCAACAAACATAAGCTTGATATTAAAACAATCCAAATATACCAAATTTATAAATCTAAATCCACAAATTTAGCACGAATCTAAGTTCAAATCTACAAATTTATATCCAAACCAAATCGAACCGAACCAAAACCAAAACCGAACTGACATATTTCAATTAAAACCGAACCAAATTTTGACGGTTTCAGAAAATTCAGGCTGAACCGAACCGAACCGAAATTAATATATAAACCAAACCGCACCGCCGGTTTACGGTTTGGCTCGATTTTTGGTTCGGTTTTGCTCACCCCTACAAATGGAAAAAAGTGTAGTAGAACCCTCACGAAACCAACATGTTGTAGAAACGAATCCGTCTTATCGACCTGCTACTGCTAGCTAGGGCTCGATCTCCAATTTATGATCAAAATACAGAGCTCATGAAATTAAAAATCTAGTCTAAAACTCAGTGCAACTCGATATCATTAACAATCATATCTTTCTTTTAATAATCTGGAGCAGAAGCTGGCTCCAAGTGTCAATGGGGCCGGGCAAACACCAATGCAAACAATCTTTAAAACCCTCGATCCAAATATGCTTCTTCCAATGCGAATCTGGATGCGCATCAACCCTCACCAACATCATCTCTGTAACATCAATCACTTCAAACTCATAATCATTATTCTTCTTCAACATCTCCACTTCCTCCATTTGATCCCTCCTCAAGTCCCAGTTGCCCGGCACCCTGCTCCTCTCCACCGGCCTAGTCCGGTTGCACCCGCCGCCGGTGTTCCACTCCCCGTTCTCGAAATGCGTAGGTGAGAAAGTCCTCCAGAAACTGCTCATCTTCTTGCTGCCGCCGCCGCCGCACTCCTTCACGGCCTTGAACGTCGTCGAGATCGCCTTCCTCACCGCGAAGCCCGGGTCGAAGCTCGTCAAGTTTGGTATGTTGCAGAATGTGCAGCCGAATAGATTCCCGCCTTCGTATAAGTTGTTCGGCCGGAGGAACCAGTGGCCGGTGGAGAAGATTGCGTAGTCGAGAGACGGCAGCTTCTCCGCCCAGCGTGGGTCGACTCTGTCGAGATGCAGGTGGAAGTGGACGGTGGCGTTGACGACGGCATTGGAGATGGCGGTGACGAGGAACGGCGACCATAATGCCTTTAGTGTGAATTTGTGTTTCGGAAATTCCCATGTTGGGAATCTGTCTTTTGCGCCTTTTTCTATTAATTTTGGAGTTTCTACCTGCAATTATGGATACACAAATTAGTAGAAATTAATTTAACAAATGAATACTAATTTATACTCGCTCCGTCCCACTTTATCAGTCTTATTTTCCTTTTTCGTATTGATCGAACAAAATAGGATTAATCATTAGAGACGGAGGAGTACTATAATTAGTTATGATTCACACATTCAAGAGTTCTCATGAAGATCAAGACTTGGACTAGAGGTGGCCAATTCGAACCAGAATCGCCCGAACCAATCCGGCAATTTACGATTTTGAACCAAAATCGTCCCAAACGGTTCAGAACCGGAACCAGAACCTTGTTTGGACCGGTCAGTTTAGGTTCCACTCCCTAACAGGAACAAGCTATTCAGAATCGCGGAACCGCCGAAAAGAAATTAAATAAAAAAAAAACGGTTCCAAACCGGCGGGATAAAATTTTTTAAATTTGAAAATTGACGAATCAGAGAGCGCTACATGTCGCCGAATAAAAATAAAATAAAAATATTCGTCGAATTGCCGGTTCCGAACCGACACCGTGTGGAACCGGAACCGTTTTTTCAAGGACCGGTTCTGGTTCCACCTTTCTGAAACCGCTAAAAAGGCGGTTCCGAACCTGAACCGGCCCGTGGCCACCTCTAACTTGGACAAGCTTATAAACTAAGGAGAAATGCTCTAATACCCACCGCGAGCACAAATTAATGTACACACGATTGATATAACATTACGTTGAGGTGATGATAATAATTTAAATTCATCACCAAGATTGTATTTCCTCTCATCAAATCCTTTTGTTAACTATTATCAAAATTAAATCCTAATAACGGATTAGTATCTAATTAAAATCGAGAATGATCAAATTTAATAAAGTCTGAATTATGAAGCATCGAAATCTGAGAAAAGAAATTAATAAATCGACTTGACGGTGGTTGATAATGACTAGTGGTGGCCATTTGGAACCGGAACCGCCGGAACCGGCCCTGAACCGGCCCGGCGGTTCACGGTTCCGAACTGGAACCGTCCAAAACGGTTCGGAACCGGAACCGTAACCATTTTTGGACGGGCCGGTTCAGGTTCAAGAAATAGCCGGAACTGGAACTGGCGGTTTCGGTTCCGAACCGTTGAAAATATTTTGAAAATTCAAAAATCGACGAATCAGAAAGCGCGTGTCCATAAAAAAATAAAAAATAAAATATTTTTTGAACCGCCGGTTCGGAACCGGAACCGTGTCGAACTGGAACCGGAACCGAAACCGTTTTTGGACGGGTCGGTTCCGGTTCCAACTTTCTGGAACCGCCAAACCGGCGGTTCCGAACCGGAACCGGCCCGTGGCCACCACTAATGATGACATTTATATAGAATAATAGTCTCACTCCGGTCAGATTAATTTCATTTTCCATTTTTGTATGTCTTGTTACAATAGTCATACTTTCTAAAATGGAAATTAATTTCCACACATTAATAAAATATTAATTTATCACACTCACAAAAATTTATTATCGTACCCGGTCAAAGTGAGATTAATTACGCACGACAGAGGGAGAGAGTTAATTATAAAAAAATCCCGAACTAATTAACTAACCATAGAGAGGAGACAGAGAAGTGATTCCATGTGATTCCGGGCCAAGGAATCTCCGATGAAAGCCATGGTTTTACCTCGGAGAATGGAAAGAAAAGTTTGAGGTTCGAAACGAGGTAGCTCACACTGGTAAGGTTTCCATCTCCAGTAAAGAAAATCTTGATCTTTTCTGCCATTCAAGAAACAGTTTTTGGAGAGAGGAAGAACTTTGCAGCTGTAGTTTGTGTACAACGGCCCTGTGGGATCTGGAATCCATTCCCCCTCCGACAAATCGCAGCTTTTTTCTACCACCATTTCATTTTCTGCCCACAAAGAGAGGTTGTTGGAGGAGATCATATTTGAGTTTACACACACATATATATATATGGGAACATTATAGGCTGAACTCATATTCATAACTATGCTATCGACGTCATTGTAGTGTGAGTAATTATTCATTATAGTGTGTACGATACCTTGTTACAGTATCATATATACTACAATCACCGGTGGATTTACATAGGGGCTACGAAGACTCCAGCCCCCCTAGCCCGAATTTTTTTCGTTTTTGTAGTATTATGATCCAATTTTTTGTGGTATAGCCCCCTCGTATAGAAGAAAAAATGGATGAAAATAAGGAAAAATATTATATAAAAATATTGAAGTTAAAGGTGGAGGCGAAAAAAAAATTCTAGCCCCCCTCGGAAAAAATTTCTGGATCCACCACCGACTACAATGAACAATTACAAATACAACAAAGAAGTATCATAATTAAATACTATAATAAACTATCATGTATACTACAAGAACAATTACACACACAATAATGAAAAGTTCATAGTTCATTAAGAGTGTTTAGTTCGGATTTGAATATAGATGAAATCATGTGAGAAAATTAAAAATCCCTCTATAAAAAAATAAATCTTATTCATTAGATCTAAATAAATCAATGATTGATATACAATAAAGCAACATTTATAATCAAGTAACGTTGTGAACACAATGTAACATCTTTCTCACTTTTTCACGGGAGGATTTTTCTCACTGGATTCGTTTCTCTGTATAGATATATGTGTGTGTATATACTTGGGAAGATGTGCGTACGTACCTTTGTTGTTTTGGATGGATGTGTCTCCTGGATTGAGGATCATATTTGCATTATAATTATTGAAAAACAAGATGATGTTTATAACCGTACATGTCGAGAAGAAGAAGAGAAAAACTGCAATAGTTTTGGCCATACTACTCACTCATGTTATCTCCCTCTCTCTCTCAATTATGTGTATATATAGCTTAATTATATGACTAGTGAACCATTAATTAAGGAAAGCCCACGTGTTTAGTTCACATATTTCATTATTAATTTATATTACTTATTACAGGTAGTGATCCTACGTCGTTAAGTCAACCATTTAATTGAAGAAGTAGGTAGGGATGTAATCGAACCGAGTCGAATTGAGTAGAGTCGTGCTTAAGTTTAACTCGTTTAGTATCGAGTCAAGCTTCGAGTTTTATTATCGAATACTTTGATGTTCACGAACTTTATCAAGCTTTTATCCAACCTAAACGAACTTTCTAAATTTCGAATATATTTAAAAGTTGTTTATTCCAAAATTAATATAATGTGCATACTCAAATTCTAGATTTTCTCATTGTTAGAAAGATTTATCATTATTTTTACTCTTAAATCATGAAAATATTATTTTTATAAAAGTAATTATTTTGTATTTCTTTCTTATTTTAGCTAATAAGCTTGCTCACGAGCTAACGAGTCGAATACTATGGTGCTCAATTTTGCCTCATTTAATAAACAAACTTTACTAAATGAGCTCGAACGAGCTTTTTCGAGTCGAAATCTGAATAGTTCACGAACAGTTTGGTTCATTTATTGGCCGGAGGAAAATTGACTTATTAATTTCCTTATTATTGGTTTTCTCATGTGTTTTTGCTGGCATATATATTTATTTAGGGTTTAATATATATAATTTCATCCTAGTTCATGGATTAGACGTGGGTGTACGTAATTAACTATTTATAATCTTTATTATTTTATTTCCTCGAGTTATTAACTATTGACCATGCCTCACCCTTACAACATTTATGGTACATAACACATTCAAAATTTGAATATATTTTAGCTGTAGGTAAACGAGAAGGAGAAAGAATCTAACATAAAATTACTCGAGTTATTCAGTATTATATTGAGCATTGCTCATGCCACCACATTAATTAATATTTATAGAATTTCTAGGATAATATAATATTCAAGATTTGAATATGAGCTGTAACCTTCATTTTTATATATATCTACTCTCATAAATCTAGAAGAAGAAAGAATCAATCATGGAACTTCTCATCCAATAAGTATCTACATATTAAGTGAGTAAAGATATTGCACTCTCCACTTTTTTAGCAAAGAATGGTGTTAACTATTAAATAATTGGGTAAATAAAAGATAATATCATAATGTAATACCCGTGTATCAATTCGATAATGTATAAATTATTAGATTTAATAAAGTGAATTATTCCAATTTTGGATACAATTAGTTCATGAGTTGAACTAAAGTTTTGATTATTAATATTAATATGGAATGGAATTATTATAGTGAGAACTTGAGAAATGGTATGGATAATGAGATGGAACATTTTAATCTTGAAAGAATTACCAAGATTTAATTGGAAGTATTGTGGTGGAATTTGGAATTTATTACATTGGAGTTGATTGTGAGGAATTTGGAGGTTTATATTATGCTAATACATATATATATTAAGTATAAGCACTACAAGAAAAATAGCTTGTAGTGACGATAATGCTAGTGACAATTAAAATTTCGTCACTAAACATACGTGTTGGACAGAATCAATCACAAGATCAAGGGTATATTGGAAAGAATCAATCACAAGATGCTAGGATCAAATCCTTAATTTATTAGGTTGATTTATTTCCTTATTGTATTCATCTTCTCTCTATAAAAGAGAACATTGTATGTTTGAGTGCATACACAACAATAAACACCAAGAATTTTCTCTACCATGTCTTTCTATTACTTTTAACATGGTATCAGAGTCAGGTTCGGTTCGATGTGGGACCCAATTTGTCCTATGATAGGACTTGATGTATCCCGATAATGGGACTTGATATATCCCGATGATGGGATCCCCGTAAAAGCTCCACGCTGTGCGTGAGGGGGGTGTGTTGAATGTCCCATATCGGCCATGAACCTTGGAGTATACCACTATATAATAGTATTGACCCCCTAAATTGGCTAACCAATATCCCTACGGGAGATCCTCTGCACATACCATCTGATCAACCCTCAAATGATTCAGTATAACCCGAGCTCGAGGTGTCAACCCCAAGGTCTCCTGAAATACTGATATGCTCCGGTGATGGTGGTAATATTTCTTCCTCATCCTTCCCTTCTAATGTATCTACGTCTGATTTGCCCAGTTTACCTCTTCCTCCTAATACACCAGGTGAATTAAGGGAAGCAGAACCCGAGACTATTTTGCAGGAACAATATGTTCTTCCACCCCGAAGTACAAGAGGCATACCTCCTAAACGGTATTCTCCTGAAAAGGAAAGTCGAAAAAGCAAGTATCCTGTTGGCTCCTTTGCCAGAGTCAACCTCTCTAAAGGTGCCACCGCCTATGAGAAGTCCTTGTATACTGAGGAGATACCTCCTTGATGCGGTAAAAATTCAATCACAATAAACTCTCAACCACACTCAAGAATAAAATATCAATCCAAGTTCTTCTCGATTCGCCTACTAGAATACCGAGCTACTCAAGTGAAGTCTTATAGCTAAGCATGATTCAATCGTTGAGTAGTTTCTAATCATCTAATCATGCAATTCAAATCTATGCTAAAAATATATGAATAACACGAATTTAACCAACAAAGATTAATAGAACAATCCTTCTCAATATGGTAAACCAAGACAATCACAATTCTCAAGCTAGGAAGATAGGATGTTGAGTTGAGTAGAGATGCAATCAAATTTGGTTAATCATTGTTGCAAACATTATTTAATTCCTAGGAGATTGAGCAATCGACCCTACACTCGATAACCCCTTGTCACGGTGAGCTACCGGTTGATGATTTAGAACTAGCAAACAGTCACGTTATTTAGCCCTAGACCACTCCAAATAGTTCGTCAATTATTGCCCTACGACCTAGCACCGCACAGGGATTGGAACTAAAATTGTATGAATTAACACTATTCACGACGATTCCGCCCGCGTGTTGGCTGCAGCGTTCACGTCAACTACCTCCTAAGTTGGCTACTACCTACACCTAAGAGGTAAGGAACAAGCTCTAGTGAAATCCAAGCTCTCAAAGGAAAGTAAACAAACAATTCTCATACCAAATTCTCATGCATCCTTCCTCAAATCAACATCCAAAATGGTTTAGAACTTCATACCTTTCAATTGTGCAAATACAATTTGGAATTCAATGAACTTCATTACAATTTGAAAGTAGAAATAAGATTCTTCCCCAATTTGGATTTGGTTGACTTGATCCACTGCCTTCAATCTTCAATCTCTTCCAAGTATTGATGAATTAATCTCCTAGATGCTCTAGGACTAAGATGAATTGGAATGGAAAAATGGAATCTAGGGAAAAATCTAACTATCGTACGTGAAAAATGACAAAAGTCTCCCCAAATAACCGCTCTTTCCCCTTTTATATGCAAGCAATCAGGCCCTCGGATCGCCCGGTCAAAGTTTGGCTCGCCCGGGCCATCAATAACTGCCAGCAACCGCCAAAAATTGACTTGGCTCGGCCGAGCAAAGCATGGCTCGACCGAGTCAAGTCCCAGCCCGAACTCGCTCGATCGGTCTTCTGCACATGCTCGACCGATCGAGCTCTCTGAACCAATTTCTGCAGCTTCGCTCGGCCGGTCCTGCCATGGCTCGGCCGGTCGAGCCCTCTGAAGTCCCGCTCGGCCGGTCCTGCACCCGCTCGGCCGGTCGAGCTCTCCAAAGTCCAAAATCTTGCGATTTTCCTCCAAAACTCCACCAAATATGCTTGTTTATGCCAAAAACCTATCCTACACAAGTCAAACGCACAAAACACGAAAACACAACCAAAATACGACAAAAACATATGATGCGGGAGTAAAATAGCCACAAACAAGCATGTTCACATATCAAAATACGGGTCATTTTACGCACGTATCATAACCCCCAAACTTGAACCTTTGATTGTCCTCAATCAAAACAAAGTAGAGTAATTAATCTACCTCATGCAATCCCTCATAGCTCATCAAAGTTATCTTAGCATGTTCAAGTAAAACGAGATCATCACCTAACTTTGTAACAAGGTTAATGCTAAGGACATGAAAATCAAGCTGATCGACAGAAGAAGAAATCCTGTCGATCGACAGGGATGTCTGAGGCAACCAGTCGACAGAGCTTCAAGTGTCCGATTTCGAAGAGCCCATTTTGATTGACAGGAATTGTGTCGATCGAAATTCGGGTCGTGCTGAAGGAATTTAATGCTTTTAAGTTATTTCCATGTTGGGACAATTAAACTTAGTATATATTGTTTTTATTAGGCGAATTTTCATTATTATGCCACTTTTGAGACTAGAACCCTAGAGTTTTTCTTGCCCTTGAATTGTTTTCGAATTTTGGTGAGGATTGTACTCGAACCTTTGAAGATTGGATGCAATTACAAGGCTTGTTTTCTCTATGAAGTTGTGTTACAGGTTTTATCTTTCCATAATTCTGTTTAACATGAATATGTGTAGGTAAACCCTTATTCAGATTCTAGGGTTTATGTGATTGTCTTGGATGCATGTTTAGGTGATTAAATCGATCAATATTTTTAATTAGTTTATTAATTCTTGTGCTTTTCTTAATCTGATTAAATTGGTCATTTGATTAGGTTTTCACAATTAATTAATTTGAGACTGAAAAGTGAAAATTGATTAATGGATTTAAGAATTGATAATATGGATTTTAATTATGTCTGAAAAGAGGAGTTTAATCCATAGGAATAAATTTGATGTTTTTGAGGAGTTGTTAATTTTCCTAGAGACCGAAAGGATATAGGGAATTAATAATCTACTTTATGAATTGCCAAACCCTGGAATTTGTAATATTTTCCTGATGTTCCACCAAATCTTTATTTTAAATTGATCGATGAAATTCCCTTGCATGCTATCCTTGACATGAACTTGCCCTAGAATCTGATCTTTTCTCTAGTGTTTTAAAACCCAAAGTTACTTCCCTGCTTTAATTTAATTTTCTCGCAAAAGTTAGTTTTAAATTTCAAAACCCTTTCAAATTTCTGTCTACTTAGACAACAAACCGAAAGCAAATGATTCAGTATATGAGATGTTCGCTTCTACAATCTCCGTGGGATCGATAATATTAACTTGTCACTATTCTATAAAAAAAATCATTATAAAAATTAGTGATCAAATTTTGGCGCCGTTGCCGGGGATTGAACCCGGGTCACCCGCGTGACCGGCGGGAATACTCACCACTATACTACAATGATGGGCTGCGCAGCAGAGAGATGTGCCGCCCCGATCTGATGCCCCCCATTCACTGCAGGGGGCGGGGGAGGAGCTTCTACTTTATATGCCGGAGCCGGCTCTTCCACCGCAGTTCCAGATTGGAGTCCCTTTCTCCAGTTCGTGCAGGAGCAGAGGGCAGATTTCACCAGTTTCCGCACAGAGCTTCGATAGGTCCGGGATCATCAGCTGGTGCAGGATGCACTGCTTGCCGACATCAGGAGGCAGCAAGAGGATTACAACGCCGCCCACAATCTTGCCATGGCGGATCTGGCCCGCCGGATGGAGGACCACTTCTCAGACTTTGAGTCGGCCCTGCGCTATGGCCGCAGGAACAGGAGGGCAGCGAGAGATCAGCCACCACCGCAGGAGTGAGGTCTAGATTCCTTTCCTACAAGCTGACTTTCAAACTTATTCTTTCATTCGTGTTGAATAAGTTTGGGGGGAGGATGACTTGTGGGAATGGAATCCGTTATTTACTTGCTTATTTCTGATTTGATGTACTGCATTTGATTTCCCTGTATTTCATTTGATTTCCCTGTATTTCAGTTATTTTCCCTGTACTTTATTTCCTTTCAGTTGTATTTGCTTTACTTAGGTGGTTCTGATGTATTTGATATTTTTCCCATGTACTGTTTTTAGTTCAGAATCCGTTAAGTGCAACTTGAGATTATGTACTATTCCTTCCTTTGATATGAACTTGTTTGATTGATGATTGGTCTACACTGAGATTGAGACAATTAGGATTGCATGATGAGTAGCCAATGATAGGAGAATACCGCATGATAAGTTGCTCTCTGATTTTGGATTTTGCTTGATTTATTTGATTCGGGTTGGATACTGTTAGGGAATAACAAATGAACCAAGTGAGAATTGTGCCTGAATTTTTCCTTCATGTGTGATCGAGTTTGCAGTTGGATTCTAGAATTTGGCTTATTTATCTCTCAAGATTGTATTGATGTAAGACTTGGTGAAAATGATTTTAGGCATCTCTTTTCTTAGCCGTATCCCAAACACTAACCCTACACATGACCACTTGTAGCCACTTTGAGCCTGAAAAGTCTTTCTTTGATTTAAGTAGTGTTCTAGTGATGTGACCCGACTTAGATTGTTCATACTAATCCGAATATCCCTGACCAATTGTAGGAATTTGAAAACAAGGACAGACGAGCTCATTCTAGCAGGGAAACATCTAAATTAAAAGCCAAGAACGAGGTGGGAAACTATTTCAGTAAAAACCAAAATGTGCATTTTCATTTTCAAAATGTGTTATAAATGTTTTGCTTTAAAATGAGACTGCTATGCTTGTTTTGTGCTATTATATCTGTCCTCTGTCGTTTCCCATCGACAAGAGAGATTAACTAATGAGTTTAGAACCAGGTTCTTATAACTGCGCTAGAACTCAATTAGTAGTATGGAGTAGCGACTCCATATGATTGGGAATTGGAAGATATAAGGTGGATATTTGTTTGTATTTGCATACAGAGATTATGAATGATGTTATTAAACGATCGGGTCTCAAAATAGATTGCTGAGACTAGTGCACTTAGAAGACAGTAGGTTGAGTGTGTTTACATTCCTGACTGATCATCGTAACTTGGAAGTCGGTCAACTTCCAGTTACAACACTGAAACAGATATAATATCATGTAAATAGCACGCGCGTGAAAATAAAATGTTTTGGATAGCGTGGATCTTTTCAACAAAAACCCACGTTTATCTATGTGAGTTGCATAGCATGTTTCCTATATAACTGTATATTTTTCGGGCATGTTTCTCATGGGGTACGTAAGTACTCAGCCCCTCGCGTTATTTCTAAAACGTGCAGGTTAAGTAGCATGGATGGGAGTTGCGGGGTGTAAGCGGGTGAAGTGAAGGTGTTTTGAAAAGTTAAACAGATCTTGTGACATGTATCTCCATATACATGTCACCATCACGCTACACACACTGCTGTACCACACTCTGAAATTCCCTTCCCTTTTGAATATTTACAATCTTTAAACTCTGTTATTAAACTGACTCGAAGTACAAATTTCTTTTCGTTACTTATCCTTTTTATTAACATGAATCTTTTGCTTTAAATTCTTGAAATATGTTTGATAAAACCTGAAACATCAATGTAATGTGTTGGTCCCTAAATATCAGAGTCGTCGTGTTTTAAAGTTTAACACAAAATGCAGCGGAATAGATTAAAGTCACTTGCACTTAATATCGTTGTCAGCAAAATGTTTTCTTAGCTCAAGTTGTTGTTTATGTTAGTTTACAGATATACACTAGCAACTCTGTTGCTAGGTTTTAAATCAACCTTCGAACAGTAAACTAATAAAACAGTAAGTAAAGCAGTAAATGAACACAGGATTTATAGTGGTTCGATCAAATAGATCTACGTCCACTCCTTAGCCGAAGCGCTAAGAATTTCACTAGAAAAGTATACAGAGTACAAGGAATCGCCTTTCCAGTTAAGTAGGCAGTGAGCTTTCGGCCTGGCTACTTGACAGCTATCCTCCGTGAATCTGAACTTCTCCGAATACAGCTCCGGGCAAGTCAAGGGCACACCTTCGTAAAACTTGTCCTTTGCTAATGAGGCGTTTATAGTTTGCCTCGGAACTTAATAGGTCTGTGGCTAATGCCCGTGTGAGTCACAGTTTTCAAGAGTGACTGTTGGATTCCTTTCTGAAAGAAATGAATCCCAATGATTGAGATATCCTTGAATGCAATCAGGAGTATCTTCAATGGAGTGTCAATACTTCAATGAACGACACCACAGGTTGTTGAGAGTCTTCAGATAGACTTTAAGATGGCTCTCAACTGACTACTTTTAAGGATCACTTTGTCAAGGGAATCTTTAGCTTGAGCGTTCGTGAGTAAAGTGATAAGAGCACTTGTAGATTTGTAAAAGCAGTCGTCTATCCAGTTCTTGAATTCTGCCTTTTATAGTTGGAGATTCAGAACTTTGAATCTCCATACCCATTAGACACAATGGCTTCTTTCTCCAAGAATGGATTAAACTGGTAGAACGCCTTTCTGGGTGGAGATGTACTTCCCAGACTACTTAGGGAAAGTCTCGTCCCTTGTGCGTCCTTTTTGTCAGAGTCGCAGCTCGGCTTCAACGTTGCTAAAGGAATATTCCTTGAGATCCTTTGACTTGTTTTATATGTGATTCTTCATTGATTGTTGAAACGTGCGAATGCTAATTCCTTAGCATTCTAACGTTCTTGTTTGCCAACTTCTCTAGCAGTCTGTGAGTTTGACCTTCCGAATCATCTTATCTTCTCTGCTAGGGAATCTTCATAGCACACTAGTCTATTACAACTCGATGTTTAACTTATACAGGACTTTTACAAGTTGCGTTAGACTTTCTAGATTTCAGCAAATGATCGACCAACTAGATAAGGTTTGATCCAACAAAACCTTTTACAAATAAGTCCTAAGGAAGATTTTAGGGATAATTCCCAACAATTTCCCCATTTTTGGTGCGATCAAAGCTTACTATCATTTGCTGACCCGAGCGGAAGAATGTCTGTGTTTTACAATCTTATGCTAATCTATCACAGAGTTTTTCCAGCTAGGTTCTAGCAATAGGAATGATTGTAGTAAAATTCCCCCTCAAAAGTTGCTGGGAAATATTTCTCGATTAAAAGGTTTACGACATAGCAATATGCTAGATTTTCTAGCATTCATTTAAAACGACAATCATTCATAAACATAATCATCATGTCCACATGCAAATTTGTTGAATACACTAGGAGTGTAAGTCAACTATAGCACACCAGTAAAATTCAGAAGTGGACAAAGAGATTTTGTCAAAATCTGATCCAATTTTATAAATGATTTAGCATTTTACAGTACAAATTGGATACAGAGCAATTAAGTTAACAGAAATTGACCTTGTCGTTCGGGAGCTGGCTTTTCCTTTTCATTGTCTGCTGATTTAATCTTCTGAATGTTCGCGAACTTCTCCATAGTGATCTTCATGAAGTTTTCAACAAGAGTTGCTCCTGCTTCTCTTTCAGCAGCCTCACGCTCCAGTTCTTTGGCCAGTTTCTCTTGTTCCATTGCCATCTTTTGCATTTGAGATTCATGTTCAATTTTCTGTAGCTCTAGCTTGGCTTCATGTTCCTTTCGTTGTAGCTCAAGTCTAGCTTCTAGTTCTCTTTGTTTGAGTTCTTCTTTGGCTTTTTCTTCTTTCCTCAGCCTTTCTTGTTCCCTTAATATTGCTTCCTGTTTCTCTTTCTTTCTTCTTTCGCGGTCAGCTTTTCTTCTTTCTTCCCCCTCTTTGATTGCAGCCAAAAGGTTTGAACCATATGCCACAACCGTTGCTTCTGCTTGAATTCTGGTGTCTGCTATGTCTTGACGAGCAACTTCAAGACCTGCCCTGTTCTCAGAAACAGCTAACTTGTTTTCAGCAACCTCTGATAGTACATGAGATACATTGCTTCGAATCTCATCCATTTCGCTTCTTAGATGGCTGGTTGCTACTTCTATTCTTTCATCAACAGCTGTTTGCATATAAGAGTGGAAAGCCTCAGCTATCTCAGATGTGAGTGTGAAAGGCATCGGTAGAGATGTTATGGGAAAGGCATTGAAGGATGTAGTCATGACGAGGTCTTGACTCATCGGAGGATTAGACGGTTGTTCATGACTAGTATTCGTAGCAAGATACTCTTGATAGCTTAATTCTTCAAGTAATATCCTATGAGCTGCCTCTACAACTTGTGTGATCTCATGAATAAGCTGAGCTTCATCTTTCTGAGCTTCCTCAATGATGTTCTGAATATCAATCTCAATGATGTTCTGGATATCAGTGTCCAGAATCTCAACTAACATCTTATCTGGATACTCGAGTCTCGGAGCAGCACGTTCAGTGACTCTTGCCTTTCGTCGAGCTTCCTGACGGTCTTCTTGTTGAGATTTATATTCCAACTGCCGTTTCTCATAAGCAACAGCCGCTTTGGCTTGTCGCTTAGACAGTTCAATCCTTGCGTCAGAATATCCATCTGGGACAAAAGTAGATTTGGGTAGTCCTGCATTCTGAGAGATAATGCGATGTTCTCTGATAGCATGAAGTCTACACATAACTTGTTGATCTGAGAACTGTTTCATCCCTGGAACTTGATCAATCCAGTCAAAACACCAACGTTCTTCATATCGCCAGAAATTTAATCCTTTAGCTGCGATACAGAGTATCCTTTCTTCAAAGCAGAGTTGATGCATGACATAATCAAACTTCTTCCATCGACGGAATTCTTGCGCTAATAGACGTCCTTCAGGTATTGACTCATCCAATACACTATGGAATAGATCTGCTATGGCTCTCTCTGTTTCAGATTCAATGAATTGCTCAATTTCTTCAGCCATAGGTCCTAAATCAGAGTTGGGTGCATCCTCGGGATGAACCTTTGCACACCATTGGCTAATTCTTCGGAGTCCATAGCGACGGCCTGG
>JAPKLW010004078.1:0-31049 GCA_026898455.1 Plectranthus barbatus
TAGGCTCGTCTTCTACACCTTAGCATGATGATTTTCGTTAGATGGTTCGTTTAGTTGTTCCAACCTATGGTCCATGCGTGTCAATTTCAGATGGTGCGCAACATTTCGAAATATGTGGTCAGTTCATTTGGCTGCGTTTGTCACAATTATATTTGTTTGAGTATCTTTAGCCTTGTCAATGTCAGCAGATAACTGGACTTGTCTTTTCATTTGTTGATCCCAGTTACTTACATATATGTGCAAGGAATTGATTACAGAGGTAAGTTCTATTCCAAACTTTCAGCATCTGTCTTGTGGTTATTACAACTAGATGTTCATTTTTGTACTTTGCAGATTCAGTGTGGAAAATGGAGAGAAAGCAAAAAGGTTCAAACTGGCTTGGATTTAGCAAGGTTTCATCTCTCATCTCCTCGTTTCATGAAACTGTTCACTTTTTGACTTGAATAT
Source organism: Plectranthus barbatus (assembly GCA_026898455.1). Classification (NCBI taxonomy): domain Eukaryota; kingdom Viridiplantae; phylum Streptophyta; class Magnoliopsida; order Lamiales; family Lamiaceae; genus Plectranthus; species Plectranthus barbatus. Next base: position 448 of record JAPKLW010004078.1, read on the forward strand.
GCGACTAAATGCAACGGCAATATTGACAGAGACTGGAATCATCTTTTTTTTTTTTTTTTTTTCCATAGCAAATCAAAGGGTGCATGTGCACGTGCATGTGCATATGAATAGGCATAGTGAATTTCTTCAGTTGAAGTCTTGAAGAAGATGAGGTGACCAAATCAAGATATGTTCAGACCATCTTAATTTAGAATGACAAAGTGTGACACCTAAATAAATGTGAAGGGATAAGTTGGGAGTAAACATAAATTAAAAAGAACATGGACATTTTAATATGAATGATTATTGAAAAAAATAAAGAAATTGTGTATGTCAATTGTCAACAACTCGAGATTTTATTATTTTACCACAAAGAAAAATATGACGACTTGAAGAATGAACTTTCCATTCATAGCATAGCATATATCAACGGTGGCGCATTTTCATAGTTGCCTCACCCATGGCCCTGCTTCCGAATGTAAAAGAGAAACAAGAAAAATGAACACTACAACATATATTTTGCAGAATATATATATGATTTTTAAGGGACTGCAATGCAGGAGTCACAAACCTCAATAGGCTTCCTTCCAGATTTCTCGGCCAACGTAGTCAGAGGGGCGAGCCCTCGCGCAACCGGTGCAGTCCTCCTGCTCCATCTTTGCACCGGGAATGGATAAGTTGATTGATTGCTATTCAGAGTCTTCATAAGTTTCTCCATCATCAAAAACTCCAACATCCAACTGATAGCGTAGGATTCCTCCAAAACCTCAGCAGAACTGAGATCCTTCCTGGGATTTGTTGGAGACAAGCTGTTAGGATGTGCATCCATCTCCACCACGTTGAACCGCCCCATCAGCTGCATCACTGATGGCCCCCCTTCTCCCACATGCCCCACACATAATTAGAAAGCAGTGATCATACCAAAGCTCTACACATCTGTTTTCATGGTGGGGATGCCGGAGATACCCCATTGTTCCAGCTGGGCAAGTCCACCGCCCTGAAACTGTGCCTGTAAAATTCTGCCAAGCTTGGGATTGAACTCAGCATCTAGCACGATCTTGCAAGTCTTGACATCTCTGTTGATGATCTGGCTCTCACACTCTTCGTGTAGTTAGATTAGAGCAGATTGTGTTCTTAAAATAATAATAATAATAATAATAATAATAATAATAATAATAAATTTGGTATCAGAAAAAATCAAATGACAGTTAAGAATTTAAAAAACAAAAAAAACAAATTTCTGTTAGTTCCGGCGCCGTCATCATATTTTCATTTCCCTCTCTTAAATACTGAAAAAACAGATGAAAGATAACGGAAGGACTAGATTCTATCAGAAATTTTTTTCTTCATTTTCTCTCTCATGGCAAAACAGTTCATTCTGAAGATTACGGAAGGACTCGCGATCAAAGAAGTCGTGAAGATTGAAGGAAGTTTAGGAATTAATTCCAAAGGTGAATGCGTTCATTGCGTCGTTCAGATTGAATCCAATTTCCTAACTGTATCGATGAATAATGGGGAAAATCGAGTGATTGAAGACTTCTTTGACAATTCCGTTCCACAAATTGGAGCTGGACAGGGAGAGGCTGAAGTCAGAATCATAGGTGCTCTCGTCGTCCAAGAAGTCGACCAGATCTTTCTCATGCAATACGGTAAGCAATTCAATCTTATCTTTTTTTCTTTTAGCAATGTAATTGAATATTTTCTTTCATTTGTAGACGAAAATGTTCACATGGAAGGTGGAAACTCTGAGATAGGGAATTATTTCATGAACAAATTTCCCTTAAAATCTGGAGATAGATTCTTTTTGGCTGGTAACAGTAATATCATATATTCACTGGAGGAGGAAGAAGTTGCTGCTGAGAAAAAGGAAATCCATGACGATGGGGACTGGGTAATCGTTTAGCATTTTAATAGTAGTGCTGTTTGATCAATAAGCATGTATCGATTTCTTTTTTTTTTTAGGGCCGCTTGTTGATAGTAAGGCTTTGAATGTTGGTGTATGAGGATTTTCCCAGTGACTGTTTGATTTGATATCCAGATTGATTGAGGATTTTCCTAGTGACTGTTTGATTTGATATCCAGATTCGGCTCAATTCAAACTATCTTAGAAGTCAGATCAGTATCAGAGTAATTTACAACAAGCAAATGAATGAATGAGTTGAAAGAAACTGAACTAATTAAAAAAAAGTTTGTCAGCATGAATTTCACTTAAAAATATAACCATAAATGCATCATTTTTCTTTATCATGTTTATTTAAGTTTTTTAATGCATTCAAATTTGTAGACTTGGAAGTCACAATATATGCATCCACATAATTTTTGGGTGAATAATAATAGCTGGCATCATCAATTCAAACTATCTTAGAAGTCAGATCAACTCAAAGATTATTACATCAAACAAATGAGTGAATTGAAAGAGACTGAAATCATTCTCTGGCTGGTACTCCCTAAAATGTGTTCTAGGAGTGGACAATGAGCTTCTTCACCGGCGCTGCTTCGCCTCCGAGCAGCTTCCCTCATCCTCGGCCTCATCTCACTGTTAGCCAGCCCCACAATCAGTGTCCTCTCCATCTCCACCACGTTGAACCGCCCCATCAGCTGCATCAGTGATGGCCCCCTTCTCCCACATGCCCCACACATAATCAGAAAGCAGAACCCCCTCGTGATCAACCGGGCACCGCCCGGCTGCCACCTCCAGCACCACCATATCAAAGCTGTACACATCTGTTTTCATGGTGGGGATGCCTGCATATGCAAGTTCAGGAGCTAGATACCCCATGGTTCCAGCAGGGCAGGTGGACCGCCCCTCCCAAGCCCTGAAACTGTGCCTGTAAACTTCTGCAAACCAGAAATCACCAAGCTTGGGATTGAGCTCAGCATCCAGCAAGATGTTGCAGGTCTTGACATCTCTGTGGATGATTTGGCACTCACAACTCTTCTTGTAGGTAGACAAGAGCAGACACGACTACATGGATTATGCTCAACCTTTTCTCCCATGTCAGTAGCCTGGAACCGATGTTGGTTAAATGTGGAGAATCTTGTTGAGGCTGCCATTAGCATGTTAGTTCACTCCTCTCACAGCACCAGCCTTGCAGCAGGACCATATTCTTGTGTCTCAAGCAGCCTGCCATTGCTGCAAACTCAGTGTTGAAAGGGACTCGCAAGAATCATAGTGATTCTCACAGTTGAAACGTTTGACTGCCACGGTTCCACATTGTGGAATCTTGCCTGCGTACACAACTGCAGAGCCTCCCTCACCAATCACCCTATCATGATTGAATACATCGGTAGCTGATCGTATCTCACTCACAGACAACATCATTGGAACTATCCTTCCACCATGAAACCCATACAGCTGCCTGTGATGGCACATTAGTCTGCATCCTTTTCTCCGAAGCAGACACACACAGCCAACAACAGCTGATCCTATGAAAATTAGAACTGCAGCAAAGCTGGATAAAACCAAAAGCAAGATCAGAATCTTATGGCCTCTAATGTTGCCCAACAGGAAATACAAGAAATAGTAGTACAATAGCGCTTCATTACACTATGATAACACTAATCAAGTCAAAGAAATACAAGAAAGACACATCAAAATTCAGAAGCAATGAATAGACAACTCAATGCTCTCCCATTTTGTAATACCCATTCCGCATAAGTGGTTATGGTGGCCTACAAAGCCAGTCCCCCAAGATCAACACCCCAAGACTTTAAATTTCCTAAGATAGTAATAATAACTATATTAATAAAAATTATCAAAGCAGCAGCAGCAAAAGCAACAAACAATGGTGACTCTGATTTAGCCAAAGCCAGTAATGTTTAGGACGAAGGCGAAAGATGGAAACCAAAGCTACCGATATGCATTGTGAAGAGGTAAAATATCACTGTCGTAGCATAAATATATCAGAACACATCACCAAAATTCAATTCATGCACAACACACAAGAGCTTCTAATAAAACATCTTTCAACAAAATAATAACTCAACTTCATAGAAGAATAATACAATTGTATAATAGATGAATTAGATGCACAAATAGTGAAATGATTACATAAAATAAATCAAATTTATGCGAAATGTTAAACTTCGTTTGTATAAATCAATACTTTAAACCGTGATACTTCAGAAATTTGAAGCCTTCAGATCTCATAGACAACCAACCAACCAACATCCTTGTTTGCGCTGATGTTGAGAAAGGTGAAGAAGTGGTGGTGGCAGAGGCGGCAGATTATCCAGGCAATGAACAAAAGGCAGCTGATGAATCCAGAACCATCATGTCACTCCAATGTTTAGATTTTCCATCATCGGGCATTTGTTGCAATTCACTTCAAAATTCAAGTAAATTGGGAAAAAGTTAAATTAAAAACCCTAGGATAGGAAAACTCATATCAAGGCTAACTAGATCAGGGGCAGTGAGAGTTTGGTTTTAAACTTGGGCCTCGATTTATACAGACAATCAGGCCTGGTTGGATTGGGCTGATCCAAATTCTGAAGATGGCCCGATGGGCTTTCTTGTATTGCAACTATAAATAATGAATAAACAGAACATTCCCTTCAATAGAAAATAAAATTGAAAATCGAATTAATATTATATTGTTTCTGTGTTATACAATTATGAAACTACCTCCCAAAAAGCAGAAAGTGAAATAACAATCAAGAATTTCTACTATATCGAATACTATAATATATGACAAATTCTCGTATGAGACGGTCTCATCATTTTTTTACTGTGAGATAAATTTAATGAAATGCTGTGTTTCTTTATTGCAAATGATGTCTCATCATTTTTATTGTGAAACGAATTTAATAAAATGATGTGTTTCTTTATTGTAAATGATATATTTCTTTGTTACAAATAATGTAATTTTTAAAAATGAAATGATATATTTAACTTATTAAAATGATGTATTAAGATCCGTCTCACAATAAAAATAAATAGTGAAACCGTCTCTCAGGAGACCAACTCACTCATAATATATTTTATAATCTAAATTAAGATTTCATATCTTGATATCGGATTTCAATAAATAATCATCCTATAATAATGGCGGTTATGCTTTTGTTTAATCTTGTAAATTATTATATTTCTTTTCTTTTGTAGAGAAGAAATTAGCGTAAATTATTTATTAATTATACATGCCTAAATATATCAAGTTTAGTGCGTAATTCCTAATATTAGTTTGCTATGTAGTTTTTAAATCTCCAAAGAAAATACTTTATGCAAAAACTGGTCAGCTGATATATTTATAAACAATAAAAATTAATATCAACTCCTATTTCTAATACAACTTTATCTAAAATCTTATCATATTTATATATAATAAAAATATCAAATCTCAATTGTAATGCAACTTTATCTAAAATCATATCATATCTAATAGTTGGAAAAAAGAACTTATAATACATCAAATATGAATTAAGATATAGTATATATCTGTGTTGCAAAATTTCATCATCATATATGGAGTATGTTGGGGCTAGGCCCACGAGCCCAGGCCCAATAGACAAATCGACCCGTGCAAACAAGTCCAACCCAGAAGACTGGCTCACCAAAGCCAATGAGATGCTGAAATCTGTCTAAGTCAAGGCCTCGACGCCGAGGATCGGAGCGACTCGCCATCGAGGAGATAAGCGGGTCGATGTCGAGAAGTTCCAGGAAGAGAAACCCTAGCCTACTGGCGGCGCTCGAACGTTGAAGCCCTAACCGCCCCCGAAAAACCCGCAACCATTCCGAGATTTACGGCGAGCCGCCGCAGCTCGATGCCTAGGGTTAGCTACTGCCTGTCTGCCTCTATCCTGTCTATAAATAGAGGCAGAGAGCTCATTTTTTGGGGGGATTCACGTCTAGCAAAATAGAGCTGTAACTCTGCTGAATTTTCGAGAGATTTCTCTGTGTCTTAAAACACGTTTTTACATTCATTTTATCTCATTTAGTGTCGTCTATTTTTGTTGTTTATTTATCTTATTTTCCCTGCTTGTCGTTGTTATTCGTCATTTCCTAACAAAGTTCTAAGGGCTCCATTTTCTCGTGAAATAGAACCTCAATATTTGGCGCCCACCGTGGGGCCCTTGGGACTATTTTACGTTTCGATTCAATGGCAGGTGGCAACGAGAAGACCGAAAATCCAACCAAAAAAACGACCGGGGCTCACCCGACCGGACCTTCCGGGACGGGAGACCTTGTCCCTGTGTATGAATTGGTGCGACAGACCATGCAAACCAGCGGTGCTAAAGTCGTTCCTCCTGAAATGCTGAACTCAGTCTTGGCACGATTAGCCGAGGAATCTGAACAAAATCAAAAGCGCGCAAAGGAGATGGATTCCAGGATCACGGAGCTGCACGCTACGAACCATGCCCTGCTCATGGAGAATGATCAGCTGCGCCAGGAGAATGCGCTCAAGAACCAGCCTATCGTCGAGGAGCCACCTACTGGCGAGAAGCCGACCAATCCTCGCAAGAACCTGGCCCATGACTTGGACGATGCAATCGACCTTGACACGCCTGCGGGATCAGACCTCGGGCGTAAATCTTCAGGAGCGGCGACCCGTCGGCCAACTGAACGCCTCGCCACTGAGAAGCCTCGAAGCGAGTATGAGAGGCATCTTGAAGCACGAATGGCCAATTTCAAGAAGCTCATCTGCCGCATCCCAGGGGTAATTCCCCCGGACACGCTGATACCACGAGACAGCTATGCCGACTCACCTTTCACGCCCGACATCACCAACACCGATGTTCCGGCGAGATTTGTGCCACCATCATTCCAGTTGTACGATGGAACGACCAACCCGGAGGATCACATAGCCCTCTATAAGCAGAAGATGCTGACCACCTCGATCCCAGGCAACCTTCGCGAGGCATGCATGGCAAGAGCTTCGGAGAGAGTCTGACTGGACCAGCCCTCCAGTGGTTCGTCAACCTACCGAGGAGCTCCTTCTCGACGTTCTCAGAGCTCCATATGGCCTTCAGAAAATAGTACTCAAACTGCCGACGCGTGGCCAAGCACCCAGATGCGCTCAACAGCATACGCATAAAGAAAGGAGAGTCCCTGAGATCGTACGTGGGACGCTTCAATCAGGAGCTCGCCTCTATACCGAATTGCCCTCCCCTTACCGCGGTCTTTGCTTTCAAGAACGGCCAGGACGTGTCCTCGAAGCTCTATCGTGACTTGACCAGCCACCCTTGCTACGACATGGACTCGGTCCTCTCGCAAGCTAGGGCTGAGATTAATTGGGAAGAGGACGAGCCAAACCGCATCGCGCGTCTAAATGAGCAGAAGGTTTATGAGCTCGCTAGTCAGCATCGAGAGGATCGATCGAGAGGAACTTCCTTGAGTTCGAGATATGTGGACCGGAAGGATTACAGAAACGAGCGTCATTCCCGACGAGATCACCTTACAGCCGCGCGCCATGAGCCGGAGAAGTACCCTACAACCTCTACATCGACCAGAACTACTTGGTCATTAATGTGCTCAAGGGGCTCGGTGGCGCCGTGAAATGGCTGGCCAAGATGAAGTCCGACCCCAAGACGTGAGATGTAAAGAAGTTTTGTGGTTTTCACAATGATCACGACCACAAAACTGAGGAATGCCAAGCCCCGCGTGTAGAGGTGCTCGAGCTTCTAAAGAACGGATTCCTTACCGAGTACCTGACGAACAAGGGAAAGAACACTTGGACGAGGAGCAGGCAGGCCAACCCCACTGGGAATGCAGAGCCCCAGAACAAGCCACCACCCGCCGAGCGGATAATCCACGTCATCGTCGGAGGGTCAGAGATCAATGGAAGGTCGAGCTCTGCGGCCAAGAGAGCCCGTAGGGTCCTCAATCAGGAGGTCCACTACATCAGCCCCGTACAATAGCATGAAGCGATTGAGTTCACCACCGAGGACATGCCGGGGCTCATTCATTCGCACCATAACGCGCTCGTAATATCACTTTTGATATCAAACTGCCAGGTGAAGAGGTTGCTCGTGGATAACGGCAGTTCCGCGAATATCATGTTCCTTCGAACATTGAAGGAGATACAGATCCCTATGAGCAAGATAGAGCCGGTAACCATGACCCTCAATGGTTTTAACGGGGACCAGCAGCGGACAGTAGGCGAGGTCACCTTGCCCATGTACTGCGGAGGCCTGAACTTGGACGTGAAATTCCAAGTCGTAGACGCCATCTCCGAACATAACGCCATTTTGGGGAGGCCTTGGATTCACGAGCTCAAAGCAGTTCCTTCCTCGTATCACCAGGCACTTAAATTCCCCACTCCCTGGGGAATCCAGACTATCAAAGGCTAGCAGAAGACGTCAAGAGATTGCTACTATGCCAGTTTTTGAGCCGTCTGTGCACAACAGCACGGCTCGGCACCGACTCCCGCTGGTCAACCCGAAGTCGAGGAGCTCGAGAAAATAGCTATAGATGAGTCGGATCCGACTCGCACCACTTTTATTGGAGCGGAACTTCCCGCTGACGTAAGAGACACCCTTGTGGGGTTCCTTCGAAGCAAGGCTCATATATTCGCCTGGTCGCACCATGAGATGACCGGAATCGATCCATCGATCATCACACACCACCTCCAAGTGGATCCCAATTGCAGGCCAATACAGCAGCGGAGGCGAAAATTCTCTGCGTAGAAAAATCAGGCAATAAATGAAGAGGTGCAGAAACTCATTGATATAGGATCAGTGCGAGAGGTGCACTACCCAACTTGGCTTGCCAACGTGGTAGTCGTCAAGAAGAAGAATGGTAAGAATCGGGTCTGTATCGATTTCACCGATCTGAATAAGACGTGCCCGAAGGACCCTTATCCCCTACCGCACATTGACGCTATAGTCAACGCGACAGCGGGGCATGAACTTCTGAGCTTCATGGATGCATTCTCGGGGTATAACCAGATCTAAATGCACCCCGACGACCAAGAGAAAACAACCTTCATCACCAGTCAAGGCATTTATTGCTACAAGGTGATGCCATTCGAGTTAAAGAACGCAGGCTCGATATATCAACGCCTCGTCAACTCCATGTTCAAAGAAAATATTGGCAAGACAATGGAGGTCTACATTGACGACATGCTCGTCAAATCGCCCAGTTCCCGGGATCACGCGGCTCACCTGGAGGATGCCTTCCGAACCTTGGAAAAGTACAACATGAAACTAAATCCGGCGAAATGTTCATTCGTAGTGTCTTCCGGCAAATTTCTCGGTCATATAGTGACCCAAAGGGGAATAGAGGCAGACCCTACGCAGATCAAGGCCATTCAGGGCATAGAACACCCGAAATCGCCGAAGGAAGTACAAAAGTTAACTAGGCGTCTCGCCGCCCTTAGTCGCTTCATATCACGCTACTCCGAAAGGACCCACTCCTTCTTTAACACATTACGGAAGGGAAAGCGGTTCGAGTGGACTGAGGAGTGCGCCAAGGAGCTCGAGGAACTGAAAGCCTACCTAGCCAGCCCGCCCCTGTTGTCAAAACTGGTTGATGGTGAACCACTGCTGCTTTACATGTCGGTGTCAGATCATGCGGTCGGAGCCGTGCTGGTACGCGAAGTGGACGACAAACAACACCCAGTGCATTACGCCAGTAAATCCCTGCTAAACACAGAAACATGGTACACTAGGGTCGTGTTTTGGTGGTTTGTACAATCCTGTCGGCGGCGGTTGTTGTCCCTGCGACGGTGGCTCGTGTTTTGGTAGTTTGTACAATCCTGTGTAAACCCTATGGTTTGCATTAGGGTTAGGGCAAATCATCAGATCACAAAAGCCTAAATCCCAAAAGATTTGGTGAATAAAGATTTGGAGGCCCTAGAAGATTTGGACTTATCCAAATAGATTCAAAATTCAAATTGTAATAGATAGAATTTATTTTTCTATTTTGTGGGGCCACGAGGAATTTTTGTTTACCTAAATTGTCCTCGTATGATATGTGATTTATTATGTGCGCTAATTAAGCATGTGTAGATAATAGGAAAAGCATGTTTTACTACTTTTATTATTTATAGCTTTCCAAGCATGCTTATGTGATTAATTTCTTTTGTTGGATTATATTTTGAGAATTTTTTGGCTTGTTTAATTACATGCAAAAATTTGGAAAATAAAATGACAAAGAAATTATGTGTGCGCATATAAGAAACCTTTTAAAAGAAAAATACTAAGCAGATTTTTTAAAATCAATAGACCTCCACAAAGCGGTCCTAGGTTGTAAGTGTATCTCTCGTTCTAGTAAACGTCTACGAGTGTAGCTTGCTAGTTCCTGGAGGTGCATGAGTACGGTTATTGAGATTTCTAGACAAACAATTTAAATCATGTGAATAGTGGGAGGGTTTTGCGTAAACGTCTACGAGTGTAGCTTGCGTAGATCTCTTTCACAAGTATTCTAGGATTGATTTAAATTATAGATAACAAAAGCTTTAAGGGATGTGCGGTATGGTTACGTGCCATGCTGAACTGTCTCTTTTGGCGAGAGTTAAATTTGTGGTTAATGGCTTAGAAGCATCTTAGAATATAATGCAAGAATTGCATCCCTGTTCTTGAGAGATGGCTTGGTCTAAGGTTTTCACTAATTTTTAATTTCTAGTGTCAAAAGCATTCTGACATGGTAGTGAAATTAAATGGATTGGGGCCTAAAACCCGCAGTTCTGGTTGAGGGTGACATTGTAAACGTCTACGAGTGTAGCTTGCGGTGGGAACTCTTGGGCAATTAGTGGAAACCATTTGTATTTGATTTATTAAAAGGTTTTCAATGCATTTGTTTTCGAAGTTCTACATGTATGTTCTTATTTAAGATTCTTTATTGTTTCAGATATGTCTATGTCTAATGTCATCAATATTCTCGCACAAAACACTCTTACTGGTCCAAACTTCCTGGAATGGAAACGCAATCTCAAGTACCTCCTGATTGCAGAAGAACATATGTTTGTTCTGCAAGTACTTCGTCCCGAAGCGCCAACTGCTGAATCCAGTCAAATGGATATAGACTTTTATAACAAGTGGAAGAAATCAAATAATATAGTCAAGTGCTATATGATGACCACTATGTCGAAAGTCTTACAGCAGCAGCATCAGCACCATATGGACGCCTATGACATCATGGCGAGTCTGAGGGCGACCTATGGGGAAACTGATAGAGCTGTCAGGTTCAATCTCATGAAAAAAATCGTGAGTAAGAAAATGACTGATGAGACCTCAGTGAGAGAGCTCGTAGTTACCATGACTCACCTCATGGATGAGCTAACTGTGCATGGTGGAGGTATCGACGCTGAGGCTAAGGTCGATATCATACTGAACTCTCTACCCAAGTCCTTTGAGAGTTTTAGGCTGAATGTTGTTATGAACAAGAGAGAGTATACTCTTAACGAGTTGGTCAATGACTTGATGGCAGCGGAATCAGTGATGAACCCTCAAAAGGTTGTCTTAGCCACTTCTGGAAATCTCTCTGATGTACCGAAAGGTATGAAGCAGAAGAAGGGGATTAAGAAGTGGGCCAAAAAGACACCTATGAAGGATGGTGGGACTAGGAAAAAGCCTAAAGTGGCGACTGATAGGGACAGGTGCTTCAAGTGTGGTAAGAAAGGACATTGGAGGAATGATTGTCAAGCCAACAAAGCTAGACAAGGTATACCATTTGCATGTATAACCGTAAGCATGATTAGAGTCCGTTGTTGCTCTTCTAGAGCTGTAAGCACTGACTTGTTGATCATGTTGTTGTACTTTGCAGGGGACCGTGCCGACAAGGCGGGTGAGTGATGGCAAGAAGATACCAAACTGGATGAAGGCAACGTTTTATGACGGAGCTTAATGAAGTTTTCTTTTCTTTATGTTTTGACAAACTAAGTACATTTAAGAGTTTTGTTTTGTGGGCCGTGGTTTATCGACAGGACAAAAATTTATCAACTTTTATGGATAATTGTTATTTATGATTTCAGTCATTGGTGATAATGATGTTATCCATTATAAGATGTTGATATATACTCTTTATGTTACTTTGATCAAATATGTCCTTTATATTGCATGTAATTCATCCGTAATTGATAATCCTAGAAAGAGAAAACTAAATTCTTCTGATGAGGACCTTACATATCTCTGGCACTTGAGACTGGGTCACATCAGCTTGAAGCGGATTCAAAGACTTGCAGGTGACGGTACATTGGACTTGGTCCGGGCTGTACCTTATCAAGTCCGCGAATCCTGCATCGAGGGAAAGATGTCAACTAGGCCTTATAAGGCTAGTCAGTCTCGAGCAGAGGAAGTGTTGGAATTGATCCATTCTGACTTGTGTGGACCGATGCCCACGCAGGCTCGTGGAGGGTACAAGTACTTTGTCACTTTTATTGACGATTACTCAAGGTACGGATACGTTTACCTGCTTCGCTACAAGTCTAAATGCTTTGAGAAATTCAAAGAGTTCAAGGCTGAGGTAGAAAATAAGGTCGGGAAAACTATCAAGTCACTGCGATCTGACCGCGGTGGCGAATACCTCAGTAACGAGTTCCTGCAGTATTTATCAGATAATGAGATTACATCCCAGTGGACTGCACCGGGTACTCCCCAGCAGAACACTGTAGCTGAAAGAAGAAATAGGACTCTTCTGGAGATGGTAAGATCAATGATGAGTTATGCAAACGTACCAATTTCGTTTTGGGGCTACGCATTGGAAACAACAGCTTATGTGCTTAATGTGGTGCCTTCTAAATCAGTTCCTAAGACGCCTTCTGAGCTCTTCCTTGGTTGCAAACCTAGTTTGTGCAAGTTCAGAGTATGGGGTTGTCCGGCACACGTACTGTCGAAGGAACCTGATAAGTTAGAAAGCAGGTCAAAGGTAATGTTGTTCATAGGGTATCCCAGACAAACGAAAGGTGGTTACTTTTACTGTCCTAAGAGTCAAAGAGTCGTTGTTAGCACCAACGCTAGATTCTTGGAGGACGAGTATGTGAGTAATCACAAGTCAATGAGTGATATCGTTCTTCAAGAAATTGAAAACGAAAATGCAATTCCAAGGGAAGGGGAACGTGTAGATGTGGGTGCACCTGTGAGAGGTACAGCACCACAAACACGTTCTTCAGTGCAAGGTGCAGAACCATAAGTTACTGCACCTACTACTGACACGGCACCGATGCCTCGTCGTAGTGGAAGAGTTATTTTCCAGTCGAAAAAGTACATGTTCGTGGGTGAGTCTTCAAACTTGAGCCCGGAAGACGGACATGAGGACTCTGACCCACTGACATACGAAGAGGCAGTGCAGGACAAGAATGTTGCCAAATGGCGTGTCGCCATGGATTTTGAAATTGAATCCATAACAGCTATGGATGTATACCAGAAAACTAATTTGCCGGATGACTTTAGGGCCATAGGGTGCAAATGGGTATACAAGAGAAAGAAAGAGACGGATGGAAAGATCACGGCTTTTAAAGCCAGGCTGGTGGCAAAGGGTTATAGTCAGAAATAGGGCATTGACTATGACGAAACCTTTTCACCCGTAGCCATGCTCAAATCCATCCGGATACTCCTTGCTATAGATGCGCATATGGACCTCGAGATCTGGCAGATGGATGTCAAAATCACTTTTCTAAACGGTTACCTTGAAGAAGGTAGGGACATCTATATGCAGCAACCCGATGGTTACATACGCAAGGGCGAAGAACATCTTGTCTGGAAGCTTAGGAAGTCCTTGTATGGACTTAAGCTAGCTTCAAGGTCATGGAACTTACGTTTCAACGATGTGATTAATTCCTATGGATTTGCACAGTTGGAAAACGAAAGTTGTGTTTACCAAATTTGTGTCAGTGAGAGCGTGGTTTTCCTTGCACTATACGTTGATGACATACTCCTATTTGGAAACAACGAGGGAGTGATGTCCGAAATCAAGGTTTAGTTATCCGAACAGTTCCAAATGAAGGATTTGGGAGAAGCTGGCTACATTCTTGGGATTAGGGTCTTACGAGATCGTAAGAGAAAAATGTTGTGCTTATCCCAGGCATCCTATGTGGATACTGTGATTGCCCATTTCAGCATGCAACTCGCCAAGAAAGGCTTGCTGCCTTTTCGTCATGGCATTCGTCTTTCTAGTGGGCAGTGTCCTCAGACACAGCGGGAGAAAGATGAGATGAGTCTTGTACCATACGCCTCAGCGGTGGGTATCCTCATGTATGCGATGTTGTGTACCAGGCTAGATATCTGTTATGTCGTTGGCATGGTAGCAAGATATCAGTCTAACCCTGGACTGCTGTAAAGCACATCCTCAAGTATTTGAAGAGAACTAGAAATTTTTGTCTAGTTTATCAAAGTGAGGATTTGTGTCCTGTGGGTTATACAAACTCGGATTTCCAAGGGGACCAAGATGAGAAGAAATCGATCTCAGGATATGTGTTTACCCTGGGAGGTGGAGTTGTATCTTGGAGGAGCTCAAATTAGAAATGCATTGTTGACTCCACCATGGAGGCGGAATATATCGCCGCCTCCGATGCCTCGAAAGAGGGGGTATGGCTTAGGAACTACCTTTTAGAGTTGGGCGTGATCCCGAGTTTGTCGAGGAGCATCACAATTTATTGTGATAACTCTGGTGCGGTGGCAAACTCAAGGGAAACGCGGTCTCACAGGGCAAGCAAACACATAGAGAGAAAGTACCATATCATACAAGAAATCGTATCGAGGGGCGATGTGCAAATTAAGAAGATTGACACTGCTAACAACCTTGCTGATCCATTTACAAAGAGCTTGCCGCAGAAAGTTTACGAAAGACATATTCGTAAGCTGGGTCTGAGGTGGATGTCGACCACTGATAGTGGTTAAAGAGATAGCAGGCTAGATAGAGGCATTGTATACTCTGTAATAGCTTAGTTATGCTTTGAGTATAAGTGGGAGATTGATGGGTTTTGTATACTGAAAGTATTTATTATAATGAGTAGGGGTGTGCACGGTCCGGTTTGGCCGGTTTAAGGGGCAAAGTACAGACCAAACCAATTTGTACGGTTTAAAATTTTCACAAACCAAACCAGCCAAATAATTATTTCAAACCAAACCGGCCAAACCATATTAAAACGGTTTGGTTCGGCTGGTTTAAACGGTTTGAAGATTATTCAACTTCAAATATTACAAAAAAATAAAACTTGTATATCTATTGTATTATTAGAAATTAATGAAAGAATGATACACAAAATAAAACTAATATAAATATGTATCGCTTGTCATTAATTATAAATATGAGATAAGTAATAAATAAATAATATTATGGTTGCAAGAAATAATTATATATAAGTTGATTTATAAGGTTACAATTCCAAAGAATATAAGCATCAGACATATATATCAATATAATTGATATTTTAGCTTTCTATAAAATGATATTTTATTATCATTATTATATTTAAAATTATATTATTTATACGGCCGGTCCGGCCGAAACGGCCGGTTTCATCCTTCAAACCGTCGGCCAAACCAAATCATCCGGTTTGAGATTTTTCAAACCAACCTGGCCAATCATTTTTTTCAAACCAGCCAAATCGGCCAAATTAATTTGGATTGGCCGGTTCGGCCAGTTTCGGCCAAACCGTGCACACCCCTAATAATGAGTATACAACGGTTTATTTCTCCTATCTGTTAACAATCTTACATGTATGTAACAATGGTATACTCTTGTCTCACCGATAGGGATGATCATACGGCGTGTTGTAGATCGCGGAAGACAGTATGATCACTTTGATGGGTTTTGTATACTGAAAGCATTTATTATAATGAGTATACAACGGTTTATTTCTCCTATCTGTTAACAATCTTGCATGTATGAACAATGGTATCCTCTTGTCTCACCGATAGGGACGATCATACGGCGTATTATAGATCACAGAAGACAGTATGATCACTTGACCTAGTGAGACATAAACCTGATCACAGCCGAGACAGCGTATGAGGATACGTCTGTCCAGTTGGCTGCGGCATTGTCGGAATAAGTAGTCTGTCTTGATTACTTGACATGCTGATAAACAGAGGTGGTGTATTGATGGACCGCAGTGAGATGTATTCGACTGTCTGACATGAGCGAATAAAAGATCTCGTTATATTGATTGAGTCCAAACCCTAACGAAGGTTCAGGGGTTTGCACGGATTGACTGTTGCTTTGACTTGCCATGGTGGAGAGCCTAAGTAACGTGCTGGTATATCCGCATCTTGGGTAACAGCAGTTCATGTAGTACCGCCTGAGACTGGGTTTAGGTAACCATATCCGAGTAATAGGATGGGGACATTCCCTGAGGAGCTCAATAACATTCATCGTGCCAAAGTCCTGCAGGCTGATTAAGTTCAGTAACGAGTGATAAGGTTTGAGTGGTACTACTCAGGAATTATAAGATATTAATTAATTGTAGTTAGAGCTTGTCAGAGGCTCCGATTAATTAATGGATGTCCGGTAACCTTAAATATGGGGATTCTTAATTAATGCAACCCGTTCTCATAACGTGGTAATAAAGGGGTCGGTCAATATTAATTCTGTGGTGAAAAAGAATTAATATTAATTAATTAATTATGTCCTTGGTTGTGAACATGGGAATTAATTAATTATAGGCCCACTTTATTATTTGCATTAGGTCCCAGGACTGGCCCAATTAAATATGCTGAATTGAGCCCAAAATGGCCCATTAGGGTTTTCAACCCTAGGTCTATAAATAGACAGCTCTCTCTCATAAGTCATAACACAGTTGAAACACACTAATCCTAGAGAGAGAGAGGGGCGCCGATATTGGGAGTTCAAAGGAGGAGAATTTCGATTCTGGTCCTACTCAGAATACAGATCTATGGAGTCCTCACCAGTAGTAGATCTGAACAGCATTGGGACACAACGCTGAATATCTGATCTGGAGAACAAATTTCTCTTCTCTTCTCTCTTTGTTTTTTGAATTTAATTTAGAAATTAGATCTCTAATTTCTGTTTTCGCAGATTAAATCGGATCGCGTGGTTGAATTGAGATTTGGAATTCAAACGCGAAAGATCGGAACAGAGACTACAGAATCACGGTAAACCCTAAATCCACAATTCTTTGTATTAAATTCATAGGAGCATGCTAGGGTTTTGTGAATTTGAATTTATGAGCAATATCCATGGATCGATCCGGTTCAGTTTGGTTTTGGTGATTCGTTTCACGGGAAAACCCTACAATTGGTATCAGAGCCAGGTTTTTGATTTATGGCTCTGTTGTTCATAATTAAATTCGATATTATGCATGTATGAATTTATTGTTGTGGATGGTTTTTGTTCCTTGTGGCAACCCGTGTGATTCAGCCCGCGGTGGTTTATCCGTGTAGGGCTGGATTAATTTTGTAAAATCGTGAGAAAATTCATGATTAGCATAGATTTGAAAATTGTAATAGAATGGATTCTGTAATTTTATTTTTCAAATTATGTAATTGGACGGGTTGAGGACGAAGAACGAAGACGGAACCGACAGAGGGCCGGGCACGGCGGACGACGGCGGCGCGGCAGGCGCGGCCGAGGGCGTGCGGCACGGCGCGCGAGGGCAGCACCCACCGCACGCGGCCTGTGCGCGCGCGAGGCAGCACGGGTGCGGCGCTATGTGCGCGCGGGCGCGACACGGTGGCAGGCGCGCGGTGCGCGCGTGCGGCGGTGCAGGGTCGACGGCGACTTCGGTCGTCGTCGGCTGCTACTGTCCCGTCGCGGTGGCTTGCGGTTTTGGTGGTTTGTGCAATCCTATGTAAACCCTAGGTTTGCATTAGGGTTAGGGCAAATCATCAGATCACAAAGGCCTAAATCCCACAAGATTTTGTGGTTCAAGATTTGGAGGCCCTTGAAGATTTGAGAAGATTTGAATTTATCCATTAAATTCAAAATTCAAATTGTAATAGATAAGATTTATTTTCTATTTGTTTTTGGGGCCACGAGGAATTTTTGTTTGCCTTAATTGACCTCGTATGATATGTGATTTATTTATGTGCGCAATTAAGCATGTGTAGATAATAGGAAAAGCATGTTTTACTGCTTTTATTATTTACAGCTTTCCAAGCATGCTTATGTGATTAATTTATTGTTGGATTATATTTTGGGAATTTTTGGGCTTGTTTAATTACATGCAAAAATTTGGGAAGTATAATGACAAAGAAATTATATGTGCGCATAAAGAAACCTTTTAAAAGAAAAATACTAAGCAGATTTTTTAATTAAAATTAATAGACCTCCACAAAGCGGTCCTAGGCTGTAAGTGTATCTCTCGTTCTAGTAAACGTCTACGAGTGTAGCTTGCTAGTTCCTGGAGGTGCATGAGTACGGATGTTGGGATTTCTAGACAAACAATTTAGATCATGTGAATAGTGGGAGGGTTTTGCGTAAACGTCTACGAGTGTAGCTTGCGTAGATCTCTTTCACAAGTATTCTAGCATTGATTTAAATTATAGATAACAAAAGCTTTAAGGGTTGTGCGGTATGGTTACGTGCCATGCTAAACTGACTCTTTTGGCCAGAGTTAAATTTGTGGTTTAATTGCTTAGAAGCATCTTAGAATATAATGCAAGAATTGCATCCCTGTTCTTGAGAGATGGCTTGGTCTAAGGTTTTCACTAATTATTAATTTCTAGTGTCAAAAGCAACCTGACATGGTAGTGAAATTAAATGGATTGGGGCTTAAAACCCGCAGTTCTGGTTGAGGGTGACATCGTAAACGTCTACGAGTGTAGCTTGCGGTGGCAACTCTTGGGCAATTAGTGGAAAACATTTGTATTTGATTTATTAAGAGGTTTTCAATGCATTTGTTTTCGCAGTTCTACATGTATGTTCTTATTTAAGATTCTTTATTGTTTCAGATATGTTTATGTCTACTGTCGATCATATACTTGCTCTCAATCCTCTAACTGGTCCGAACTTCCATGAGTGGAGATATTGCATTGAGTATATTCTCCTGACTAAGCAACACATGTTTGTTCTTACTATGATGCCACTTGCCCCACGTTACCATAAAGTATCTAGACGTGAGAAGGAGTTCTATGACAGCTGGGTGGCATCTGAGGATTTTACTTATAAGTTGATCTCAGATAACCTGTCTAGAGAACTAAAGCTCAAGTACATGGGCTATTGTAGCTCTGTTACTATCTGGATGGACTTAGTGGCTACGTATGGCGAAGTGGAACGAACTATCAACTGTGATCTCATTAGAGACCTTGTCTGTAAGAGAATGGTTGATGGCAGTTCGG
This sequence comes from Plectranthus barbatus, assembly GCA_026898455.1. Taxonomy (NCBI): domain Eukaryota; kingdom Viridiplantae; phylum Streptophyta; class Magnoliopsida; order Lamiales; family Lamiaceae; genus Plectranthus; species Plectranthus barbatus. Next base: position 19,600 of record JAPKLW010004078.1, read on the forward strand.
TGACACTACATGTGATGATGATGGATAACACCATGAGACGATTCACACGTGGAGGTGGATGTATATCAGATCGGGCTAAGATTGATAGAATCCTGAACTCTTTACCGATTTCATTCTATGATTTTAAGAAGGATGTAGCTAAGAAAAGTGAGTACTCCTTCAAATTGATCACTGATCTCATAGCAGGACAGTCCTTCGTACCTTCATGGGAGTCTGAGTTATCAGATCTTGAGCACAGCTTGGGCACATTGAAAGATGTGGTTCATACTGTGTGCAAGAACATGATTGATCGCAGATCTCGTGAAAGGAGGTCAAATGAAATGAAGAGGGTTGGTGTCACTTCGAGTGAGAAGGCAAGCGGAAGCAAGGGACAAGGTACATCATTTGCATTTGTAACGGAAACATGTTTAGCATCAGTTTCTACTCATTCGTGGGTAGTGGATGCTGGAGCTACTGATCATGTTTGTTACATTTTGCAGGGGTTCACACCGAGGAGGGTGCTGAAGAATGACGAGGTTACCATCTCAATGGGGAACGCGGCACAAGTGAGTGCAGCTGCCATTGGAGATTTCACCTTGTACTTTGATGATTCTGTTTTAACTTTGAGAGATGTTTTGTATGTGCCGGATTTTTGGCGAAACCTTATTTCAGTTTCCAAACTTTATGTTGATGGATATTCAGTTATTTTTGATAGTGGTGTTTCTATCATTGGTAATAACGGTGTTATCTGTCGTGGGATGCTGAATAATTCTCTCTATGTTATTAACTGTAATCATAAGTCTTCCGCAACCATTGCATGTAATTCATCCGTAATTGATAATCATAGAAAGAGAAAACTAACTTCTTCTGATGAGGATCTTACATATCTCTCGCACTTGAGACTAGGTAACATCAGCTTGAAGCGGATTCAAAGACTTGCAGATGACGGTACATTGGACTTAGTCCGGGCTGTACCTTATCAAGTCTGCGAATCCTGCATCGAGGGCAAGATGTCAACTAGGCCTTTTCAGGCTAGTCAGTCTCGAGCAGAGGAAGTGTTGGAATTGATCCATTCTGACTTATGTGGACCGATGTCCACGCAGGCTCGTGGAGGGTACGAGTACTTCGTCACTTTCATTGACGATTACTCAAGGTATGGATACGTTTACCTGCTTCGCTACAAGTCTGAATGCTTTGAGAAATTCAAAGAGTTCAAGGCTGAGGTAGAAAAGAAGGTCGGGAAAACTATCAAGTCGCTGCGATCTGACTGCGGTGGCGAATACCTCGGCAACGAGTTCCTGCAATATTTGTCAGATAATGAGATTACATCCCAGTGGACTGCACTGAGTACTCCCCAGCAGAACGGTGTAGCTGAAAGAAGAAATAGGACTCTTCTAGAGATGGTAAGATCAATGATGAGTTATGCAAGCTTACCTATTTCGTTTTGGGGCTACGCATTGGAAACAACGGCTTACGTGCTTAATGTGGTGCCTTCTAAATCAGTTCCTAAGACGCCTTATGAGCTCTTCCTAGGTCGCAAACCCAGTTTGTGCAAGTTTAGAGTATGGGGCTGTCCGGCACACGTACTGTCGAAGGAACCTGATAAATTAGAAAGCAGGTCAAAGGTAATGCTGTTTATAGGGTATCCCAGGCAAACAAAAGGTGGTTACTTTTACTGTCCTGAGAGTTAAAGGGTGGTTGTTAGCACCAACGCTAGATTCTTGGAGGACGAGTATGTGAGTAATCACAAGTCGAGGAGTGATATCGTTCTTCAAGAAATTGAGAACGAGAATGCAATTCCAAGGGAAGGGGAACGTGCGAATGTGGGTGAACCTGTGGGAGGTTCAGCACCAAATGCTTTTTCTTCAGTGCAAGGTGCAGGACCATAAGTTACTGCACCTACTACTGACACGGCACCGATGCCTCGTCGTAGTGGGAGAGTTATTTTCCAGTCGGAAAGATACATGTTCGTGGGTGAGTCTTCGGACTTGAGCCCGGAAGATGGATATGAGGACTCTGACCCACTGACTTACGAAGAGACAGTGCAGGACAAGGATGTTGCCAAATGGTGTGTCGCCATGGATTCTGAAATTGAATCCATAACTACTATGGATGTATACCAGAAAATTGATTTACCGGATGACTTTAGGGCCATAGGGTGCAAATGGGTATACAAGAGAAAGAAAGGGGCGGATGGAAAGATCACGGTTTTTAAGGCCAGGCTGGTGGCAAAGGGTTATAGTCAGAAAGAGGGCATTGACTATGACGAAACCTTTTCACCCGTAGCCATGCTCAAATCCATCCGGATACTCCTTACCATAGCTTCGCATATGGACCTCGAGATCTGGCAGATGGATGTCAAAACCGCTTTTCTAAACGGTTACCTTGGAGAAGGTAGAGACATCTATATGCAACAACCCGAGGGTTACATAAGCAAGGGCGAAGAACATCTTGTCTGGAAGCTTAGAAAGTCCTTGTATGGACTTAAGCAAGCTTCAAGGTCGTGGAACTTACGTTTCAACGATGTGATTAAATCCTATGGATTTGCACAATTGAAAAACAAAAGTTGTGTTTACCGACTTTGTGTCAGTGGGAGCGTGGTCTTCCTTGCACTATATGTTGATGACATACTCCTATTTGGAAACAATGAGGGAGTAATGTCCGAAATCAAGGTTTGGTTATCCGAACAGTTCCAAATGAAAGATCTGGGAGAAGCTGGCTACATTCTTGGGATTAAGGTCTCATGAGATCATAAGAGACGAATGTTGAGCTTATCCCAGGCATCCTATGTGGATACTGTGATAGCCCGGTTCAGCATGCAACTCGCCAAGAAAGGCTTGCTGCCTTTCCGACATGGCGTTCGTCTTTCTAGTGGGCAGTGTCCTCAGATACAGCGGGAGAAAGACGAGATGAGTCTTGTACCATATGCTTCGGCAGTGGGTAGTCTCATGTATGCGATGCTGTGTACCAGGCCAGATATCTGTTATGCCGTTGGCATGGTAGCAAGATATCAGTCTAACCCTGGACAGGCGCACTGGACTGCTGTAAAGCATATCCTCAAGTATTTGAAGAGAACTATGAATTTCTGCCTAGTTTATCAAAGTGAGGATTTGTGCCCTGTGGGTTATACAGACTCGGATTTCCAAGGGGACTAGGATGAGAAGAAATCGACCTCAGGTTATGTGTTTACCATGGGGGGTGGAGCTGTATCTTGGAGGAGCTCAAAGCAGAAATGCATTGCTGACTCCACCATGGAGGCGGAATATGTCGCCACCTCCGACGCCTCGATAGAGGGGGTATGGCTCAGGAACTACCTTTTAGAGTTGGACGTGATCCCGAGTTTACCAAGGAGCATCACAATTTATTGTGATAACTCTGGTGCGGTGGCAAACTCAAAGGAACCACGGTCTCACAGGGCAAGCAAACACATTGAGAGAAACCATATCATACGAGAAATCGTATCGAGGGGCGATGTGCTGATTAAGAAGATTGACACTGCTGATAATCTTGCTGATCCGTTTACAAAGAGCTTGCCGCAGAAAATTTACGAAAGACATATTCGTGAGTTGGGTCTGAGGTGGATGCCGACCACTGACAGTGGTTAAAGAGACAGCATACTAGATAGACGGACTGTATACTCTGTAATAGCTTAGTTATGCTTTGAGTATAAGTGGGAGATTGATGGGTTTTGTATACTGAAAGCATTTATTATAATGAGTATACAACGGTTTATTTCTCCAATCTGTTAACAATCTTGCATGTATGAACAATGGTATCCTCTTGTCTCACCGATAGGGACGATCATACGGCGTGTTGTAGATCGCAAAAGACAGTATGATCACTTGACCTAGTGAGACATAAACCTGATCACAGCCGAGACATCGTATGAGGATACGTTTGTCCGGATGGCTGCGGCATTGTCGGAATAAGTAGTCTGTCTTGATTACTTGACATGCTGATACGCAGAGGTGGCGTATTGATGGACCGCAGTGAGATGTATTCGACTGTCTGACATCAGCGAATAAAAGATCTCGTTATATTAATTGAGTCCAAACCCTAACGAAGGTTTAGGGGTTTGCACGGATTGACTGTTGCTTTGACTTGCCATGGTGGAGAGCCTAAGTAACGTGCTCGTATATCCGTATCTTGGGTAACAGCAGTTCGTGTAGTACCGCCTGAGACTGGGTTTAGGTAACCATATCCGAGTAATAGGATGGGGACATTCCCTGAGGAGCTCAATAACATTCATCGTGCCAAAGTCCTGCAGGCTGATTAAGTTCAGGCACGAGTGATAAGGTTTGGGTGGTACTACTCAGGAATCATAAGATATTAATTATTTGTAGTTAGAGCTTGTCAGAGGCTCCGATTAATTAATGGATGTCCGGTAACCTTAAATATGGGGATTCTCAATTAATGCAACCCGTTCTCATAACGTGGTAATAAAGGGGTAGGTCAGTATTAATTCTGTGGTGAAAAAGAATTAATATTAATTAATTAATTATGTCCTGGGTTGTGGACATGGGAATTAATTAATTATAGGCCCACTTTATTATTTGCATTAGGTCTCAGGACTGGCCCAATTAAATATGCTGAATTGAGCCCAAAATGGCCCATTAGGGTTTTCAACCCTAGGTCTATAAATAGACAGCTCTCTCTTATAAGTCATAACACAGTTGAAACACACTAACCCTAGAGAGAGAGAGGGGCGCCGATTTTGGGAGTTCAAAGGAGGAGAATTTTGATTCTGGTCCTGCTCAGAATACAGATCTACGGAGTGCTCACCAGTAGTAGATCTGAACAGCATTGGGACACAGCCCTGAATATCTGATCTGGAGAACAGATTTCTCTTCTCTTCTCTCTTTGTTTTTCGAATTTAATCTAGAAATTAGATCGCTAATTTATGTTTCCGCAGATTAAATCGGATTGCGTGGTTGAATTGAGATTTGGAATTCAAACGCGAAAGATCGGAACAGAGACTACGGAATCACTGTAAACCCTAAATCCACAATTCTTTGTATTAAATTCATAGGAGCATGCTAGGGTTTTGTGAATTTGAATTATGTGCAATATCCATAGATCGATCCAGTTCAATTTGGTTTTGGTGATTCGGTTCACGGGAAAACCCTACACACTTGACCTAGTGAGACATAAACCTGATCACAGCCGTGACAGCATATGAGGATACGTATGTTCGAATGATTGCGGCATTGTCGGAATAAGTAATCTGTCTTGATTATTTGACATGTTGGTACGTAGAGGTGGCGTATTGATGGACCGTAGTGAGATGTATTCGACTGTCTGACATCAGCGAATACAAGATCTCGTTTATATTGGTTGAGTCCAAACCCCAACAAAGGTTTAGGGGTTTGCACGGGTTGCCTGTTGCTTTGGCTTGCCATGGTGGAGAGCTTAAGTAACGTGCTCGTATATCCGCATCTTGGGTAACAGCAGTTCTTGTAGTACTGCCTGAGACTGGGTTTAGGTAATCATATCCGAGTAATAGGATGGGGACATTTCCTGAGGAGCTCAATAACATTCATCGTGCCAAAGTCCTGTAGGCTAATTAAGTTCAGGCACGAGTGATAAGGATTGAGTGGTACTACTCAGGAATAATAAGATATTAATTCATTGTAGTTTGAGCTTGTCAGAAGCTCCAATTAATTAATGGATGTCCGATAACCTTAAATATGGGGATTCTCAATTAATGCAGTCCGTTCTCATAACGTGGTAATAAAGGGGTAGGTCAGTATTAATTATGTGGTGAAAAAGAACTAATATTAATTAATTAATTGTGTCCTGAGTTGTGAACATGAGAATTAATTAATTTAAAAGCCCACTTATTATTTGCATTAGGTCCCAGGACTGGCCCAATTATATATGCTGAATTGAGCCCAATAGCCCATTAGGGATAAAACCCTGTGTCTATAAATAGACAACATTCTCTCTCAAAACCCTAGCCCCCTTCATAAGATTCTAATCAGTTGAAACCCTAGGATAGAGAGAGAGTGGGCGACGGCTAGTGCAAGAGGGAGGAGAATTTCGATTCTGGCCTTGCACAACTACAGATCTGTGGAATCCTCACCAGTAGCAGATCTGAACAGCATTGGGACACGGCCCTGAAGATCTAATCTGGAGAACATATTTCTTTTTTCTTCTCTTTTATTTTCAATTTTGTCTTAGAAATTAGATCTCTAATTTCTATTTCCGCAGATTAAATCAAATCGCGTGGTTGAATTAAAGTTGGATATTCAAACGCGAAAGATCGGATCAGACTCTACGGAATAACGGTAATTCCTCAATCCATGATACATATTAAATTCATAGGAGCATGCTAGGTTTTTTGTGAATTTAGATTATGTGCAATATCTATAAATCGATCCGGTTCAAATTGGTTTTGGTGATTCGGTTCACAGTAAAACCCTACAGATGGGAGTCCAGGGGTGTAAACAGGCAAAGTGGAGAGCTTTGTAATCCATAGATCCTGAGATATGCATCTTCATATGCATATCTCTGCCACGTTACACACACGCTGCTACACGCTCTGTTCTTTCTTTCCCATCTTTCGAATGTTGAAATGATTTGAATACTGTTTCTTTTAACTCAGACTCAAAGCATGACTTTTGATGCATTTAATTATCTTTTCTATTTATTCTAGTCTTCCGCTTTATTTAATTGAGAAAATGTTTGGAAAAACCTGAACATCAATGTAACGTGTCCCCAAATTAGGGAAGGTCAATTGGGGTCGTTACATGTTTTTTATCATCTTTAATTTTCAAAACTAAAAACCCTGATTTCAAGTGCTCAAACAAAGAATTTAATTAGTACATTGAATAAATTCGATATATACTCCAACACTTGATTTGTTCAAAAACTCTTAGGTACTAGGTATTTACTTTGTCTTAACTGTCAATATTCAATATATACTTCAACACTCAAGTGTTGGGTTTCAAAATGAAGTAAAATTATACTGACAAATAAATAAATAAAGCAGTAAACGACAAACAAATTTATAGTGGTTCAAACTCCTACATCCACTCTTCAGACACTTGGTCTGGTAATCCACTAAGCTTATAACGTTTACAGGTGCTCCTACGATCTATTGCTTATCGGGGAATGCCCTGTCCACCGATCCACAAGTGCACTCGCCTGGTCCTTGCTTGGTTCCTCGCTTCGCAGCTCTTCAGAGTGTGAGCGCACCACTCAACCTCATTGTAGCCGGAATGGGGTATTTATAGTTCCCCCAAGAACTATCTCTTCTGCAACAGGTTGCCCATAAGAGTCAGAGTACAAGATATACTTGACTGTTGTAGTTTTTCTTGGAGAGAAAAACTATCGAGTAGTAACTCAAGAATACAACGATTTTGAGTCTTGTGTTCACATAGTGACACACGAAAAGCTTGATAGCCTCGAAAGTAAGCTCACCCTGTTAAGCTTAAAACTTTCAGTAAGAGCTCACATATTGTGTAGAATTTTCTTAGTTCGTCTGTGTGAGTATATCTGTATATATAATCTTTGAGTTTGTTTCGGTAACCTTCTTCTTTGATGATTTCTCTGGTATTTATAGCCGAGATATTGAAGGTTTAAATTTAAGATCCGTTAGAGACAAAATGGAAGTTGTCCAATTGGATGTCTCTATTGGTTGCAGCGTTCGACGGGTAGATGTACTTTTTACAGAGGGTCTTCACCTTTTCGTATTTTTCTAACTTTGGCAGCGATGCATCGTCTTTTATTAGAAAGACAATATTTTGCCAGTATGAGGAATCCCGAACTAATCATCCTAGGTAGTGAAATTTTAAGTTTCATGCTTGCAGACTTTAAGGCTTCTCTAATCCTTAAAGTCTGTTCTTCTTCAAAATATTCTTCTTGCGATTCCTCTTTTCGTCATATGCTGGGACCTAGACTAAGAAGTCTGTGCTGATACTGTCATACTTGCAACTCCATGTTGATGACATCATCTCTTGAAGTATACTTGGTCCCTTGATGCTCAGTATGGTTTGAATGATTGCACCATACTATACTGGATTCGTACTTGACGAAATCCATGTTCCGCTAGACTCTTTTTCTTCCAAGCTAGTAAGGTGTACTGCGTTCTTCTGGGTTGTTGAGTATTTCAGGCGTACTAGACTTTTTGAATAGCCTAGTTTCCAATTTAGTATCAGCTCACAACTCAATAAAGAACCTATACAAGACTTTACATTTTTCACCTAAGCTGAAAACTAACTAAGATGTTTTTTACATTCTTTGACCCACTAAAACATAATCTAAAAGGAATGATATTTGTATCAAATTTTCTAACACCCAATAATTCATTTTACCAATCCGATTTCTTTGTCGAACTTAAATTTGAAGAACAAAAAACATATTAGGGCCAAGAATTACTCAACTCTGATGTTGGAGCTAGAAGATATTGCGATTTGAAGTTGCTCAGAGCAAGGTAATTCAATTATAATATGAAATTTCCCATTCGCGTAGCCTCAGTTCTTCGAGTTGCAAAGCCAAGATCTTTTATTTTATGACCCCAATTCTTTTATAAATATTAGTTTTTAATTCAAGGATCATCTTAGATTAAAGAAATACTCGAATTGGACGTAGGAGTTAAATACGCTGCAAAGTACTACGGAGAAAGTGAAAAATCAGAAGAGGTAAATTTTCAAATTTCCTGATGTACTGTTTTGGGATGGATTGCTCAATTACATAAGATCATGGCACGACTAGGAACATGTTAGTACAATTAAGGTCTATTTTATTTGAACCAGGAAAAACAACTTGATTTCACCCCAACAAACTAAATTGTGGTCATCCGCTCGGACACGAGCGTACTAACATAAATCACAACATTTATAGACTTTAAACAAGTATAATGGAGCTGAAACAACGAGTTTAAAATATAAATAATTATATAGATTACCCAAGGAGATTTTAAACCATACATATAAAATATTATAAATCTAATAAAAAATTTATATAAACGACGACGACGTATGCATGAAGATCTGAAATGATGATGGAATTAAAGTACCTAATTGTACTTTCGAAATATTTAAATGTGAATTGAGTGATTAATTTTTCTATCCAATTCGGTAGTCAAACTTCCGAAATAGTCATATGCGGCCACAAAATTAGAGTTACTGTTATTTGCATCCACGAAGCTAGGGTTGTGGTTACTTATATGATTAAGCCCCAAAAATAGGAGGTTCCAAAAATTTGCCACTAGACCCTTACGGAAGAGTCTAAAAAATGGCAAAACCTTCCGGAGCAAGAAAGAAGGACACAGACCATCCCGATAAGTTGCAAAACCTTCCAATACGGTATGAAACCCGGGAGAAGGATGTGGAACACTCCAGAAGGTTGAAGAACCTTCTAGATCATGATAGAAGGGTGTGGAATACTTTAAAACAAAGAAGAAGCCTTTGAAAAAATTTAGAGACCAATTAAATATTATTATCTTGTAAAAAATGATAGAAGCTCTTAGAAGGTTCCTTGAAGGTTATAAAATGGCCTTTCCCAGTTCCCCTCGTTAGCAAACCGCCACTTGCAAACATTTGAGCAATAAAGCATTCTTCAATAGTGTTTTTCTTTAAAATAATTTCTTCCTCTATCGGTTTTTACACTACTACTTATGATAGAGTTTTATAGAAGAACATCACATGGAAGAAAGGTCGATCAGACAATATATTTTATTCAAAAAAGTCATGTACTCAAAAAGGATATTTAACATTTTCTAAAACCTAAAGACTCTCCATTCATCAACGGAAACATGGTAATTTGATAATAGAAAAGAATTCTGGAATTAAAATAATTCTTCAAACCAGGAATACCTTCAAATTCAAAAGGGTAAAAAAATATTTTCGAATTTAGTTAAAATAATAAATAATGTCTTCCTCTATCGGTTTTTACAATACTACTTATGATAGAGTCTTATAGAAGAACATCACATGGAACAAAGGTCGATCAGACAATATATTTTATTCAAAAAAGCCCTATACTCAAAAAGAGTATTTAACATTTTCTAAAAACTAAATGCAAACCTTACTAATCACTACTCTAGAACTTCCAACTAAAACATAAAAACTAAAAATCAGAAATTACAACTTCACATTTCTTTCCAAATTAGCCAACCATTGGTACACGGATAGCTTCAATAAAAGCTCCCAAAGCGAGAAACTTGCAATAAGTTTGTTCCTCACTTGCGGTTCTGCCTACTCGACTCCACACCTGGTAAAACCTCCATGGAAGAAACCTTGCATGGTTTTGAGTTCAAGTGCCAGCACCAGTATTGATTCATCTTCTTGTTGAATCGCTATCGAATACTTTTTCGCCATGGATGGAGTTGTAGAGTTCTAGAGAGAGAAATAAATTGAGAGCGCAACTAACCAATGTAAGTTGTAACTATGCTTAACTGCTAACTAAAACTGTAAAGAGCTTAAAAGAATAGAAAATGATTTTATAAAAAAAAAGTTGAAAGTTCAAATTTTTTTAATAATACAAAATTTTGTTTCATGGAATTTTCGTTCCATGATAGACTCCCACAAAATATATCAATCAATAGTTAGAAAGTAGATTGTGCTGAATAAAAATATTAAAAATCACTCTATATGATCATTAGAGAAATTGGATAAAAATGAATGAGTGAAAGCTAAATTTACTTCTAAAACTCGCAGAATTCAAGGAAAATTGTTTTCTTTCCTCCCATGATCTTTTAGTCAAAAAAGGATTTTTTAATATTAACGGTTATAGCATTACCCTCTTCTGTCACCAATTGCAATCGGCTCTAGGATGAAAACACTTGGTTAGAGAGGTAGGTCTAGTGCATTTCTGATAAACTACACTAGAAAGTCATGATTACACGTGTTGTGACATGGATAGTAGAATCCAGTGGGTGAAAGGAATCCACCGACTAAGCTTTGAGTGAAGATCGAGACGTTGATGTCTGTGCTCCGATATTTATTGTATTATGATCCGGCGCAGGAGCAAGGCATTTTCTTAGAATGTGGCTCTGTATTCTACATTGCAGGATGACAATCTCCGGTGTGCCTTATTGGACCCGTTCGAAGTGGACTAAGTCGTTCATTGCGCGAACAAGCTTGGTGCTTCGGAGCAGATTGATAGTCTTTGCCAGTGGTCCTTCGGGAGCCGCTAGTGTTTTAGGGGAGGCAGCTCATGAGTACTTCTGTGTCTGACTTATGATTAGTGGAGATGGGGAACTCCGTTGGTTGCTCCTAAGAAGGTGCATAATCTTGGCATTGTGTCGTCGTGATGAGCTGGCTTAGTTCGTTTATGGCTAAATTAATTTCACACCTTAATGTTAATCTTACAATAATAATTTTATGGCAAAAACTTGCGTTAGACACGTCTAAACGGTTTAGGCGAGTTTTATCAATATCCAAATGGGTTCACCCATCCCAAATAGGGTTTATTAATTCCCAATTAAGGTATATTAGATGGGTTTGGCTTGAGTTAATGGATAAAAT
>JAPKLW010004079.1:0-31038 GCA_026898455.1 Plectranthus barbatus
TTAAGGTTTTCTTAGGTTACCTTTTCAGTTATACACTAGTAACGTGGTTACTAGGTTTTAAAACATAATAGCTCGAAAAGCAGTAACAACAAGACAACACACAATTTATAGTGGTTCGATCAAATGATCTACGTCCACTCCTTAGCTGAATCGCTAAGAATTTTACTAGAAAGTATACGGTGTACAAAGAGTTGCCTTTCCTGTTAAGCAATCAGCCTTCTGAAGATCTGTCTGCTTTACGGCTATCTTCCGATACCCCGAACTTTCCTGGTGTAGCTCCGACTGAGTCAAGGGCGCACCTTCGTAAAACTCACTTTCACCACTTACTTTGGAGGAGTTTAGAGTTCCCTCCGAACTATCGTGTGTGCTCGGCTTCAATGCCCGCCTTAATCAATTTCTTCACAAGAAATTGACTGCTGGATGCTTTCCTTAAAAGGAAAGTGATCCCAATGATTGAAGATTCTTGAACCTGTTCAAGAATCACTCAGACGAATGTCAGACGTAGTGAGACACTCGAAATGTTGAAGGCCTTTGAATATCTCTGGATTGTACCTTTCAACTGGACTGCTCTCTTGCCTTTTTTTTGCTTTTTGGATTCTTTCGTATATTGAATTTCTGGTTAGAGAGTGAGCAGCTACTGCATTTTCTTTTGACTTCCTTTTTATAGTTATGATCTTGAAGTTTGAGTCGACAGATCCGTTTAGACACAACGGATCTTTCTCCTTAAATGCGGGTAGCTATTTACTGATTTTTCTGCTTTTGGACAGGCTTTTCCGTCCTACTTCTGACATGGCTAATTGTCGCGCGTTGGTCAGAATGGCGGTGTAGCAGTCGTTCTCTTTTGCTTTGCTGAGCTTCTGCTGGTACGGGATGCTGGATCTCTTTCAGCATGCTTTTGATCTCCTTCCACAGCGAGTGCTTTGTCTGCTACTTAGCATCTTCAGCAGTCAAGGATGTGTTTGTCGAATGATGATCTTCTTAGCATTCTTGATTCGGGCAGCCTTCAACATTGTTCGATGTTTGCTGAGATATTTCAATTAGCCTATTCTATAACAACACGATGTTTTAACCTATACAGGACATTACATCAGTAGCTAAGCTATGCTAAGGTTCAGCAATGATCGACCGTCTACTAAGGTTTGATCCAACAAAACCTTTTACAATAATATCCTAAGGGTAATTTACAAGTATTTTCCCAACAATTTCCCCCTTTTTGGTGCGATCAAAGCTTATAAAGGATTGCTGAGACTTAGCTTAGAAATTAAAAACAAAATTGCACGTAAAGCATTCAACAATCATTAAAACATCTTCCGTTGAGTACACAGAGAGTGTATATCAACTATTGTTTATACTTGGAAAACAGAATTCAGAAAAAATGATGAAAACCATAAAAGTTTAGAGAATGACCTTAATTCTGAGCATCTGGTGGAGGTTTTGGCTTCTCAAGAGATTCAACTTTCTTCATCGTCATGGCCATTAGTTTCTCCATCTGTTCAATCCGTGCCCGTTGGTCTTCTCTTTGTTGTTCTGCTAGCTTCATTCTTCGTTCCATCATTGTTCGTTCAAATTCTTTTTCTTTCAGTGTCAGCTCGGCTTCCTCTGCTTTTATCCTTGCTTGTTCAGCAATCCTTCTATCTTCCCCCTCTTTGAGAGCATCCAAAACAGAGGTGGTGAAAGACTTGTGGGCATCAAGATTGTCGTGGAGAGTCATCACATTTGATTGTACCGTAGACACGGTTTCTTCGACATGTGTGATTTTGGTAGTGACTTGTCCAACTTGTTGCTGAACTTCTGAGACAGAGGTTTTTACGCCAGAGATTGCGCCGCGGACATCAGCAACTTCTTTCAGGACTTCTTCATTGAATCTGGCTTGCTGGATATCGCGTTGATGCAAGGCGTTGTGAAGAATGTTGACAAGAGATTGGAAGCTTACTTGGACTGGTTCAGCGTCAATGGGTTTGTCAGAGAGAACTATTTCAGTGCTGCCTGCTAAAGTAGTAGCTTCACCATCTTCACTTTCCACTGTACCAATTTCAGATGCTTGTGTTGCTGCGTCAACTCTTTGTGTGGCAACATCAAGAGCTACATGGATAGCTACTTCCAAGGATTCACTCATTGTATTCTGTCCAAGAATTGAATCAGAACCTTGAGTTTCAGAGACATGAGATGAAGTTGCGATTCCAGTATATCCTTTCTGAAAGTTGATAATTTTGAGATAGTCCTGTCGTCTGGCCTCCTTCTCTTTTTCTTCTTCGAGCGCGGCTAGTTTAAGATTTCTAACCCGCACTTTCTCCTCATAAGCAGCTTTCCATTTCCGATAAGCAATCATTGCAGCCCTTTGTCGTTTGGTTAGTGCCATGTGCGCCAAGGACTTCTTATCTGGCGCAAACTGTGATCTTGGCAGGGACTGTGATGGAAGAAACTTCCTGTGAGCTCGGATGGCTTGCAGTCGAGCATGTACTTCTTGATCAGTATATTGTCTTGTGCAGGAAGGCTGGTCCATCCACTCATTTGCCCATGATTCTTCGGAACGCCAGAAGTTAAGACCTTTTCTAGCGATAATAATCATCCTTTCCTCAAAACAGAGTTCATGCATGATTTAATCATAAGTCTTCCATCGTCGAAATTGAGTGCCAAGCACTCTGCCTTCCTCTGTTTCTTCATTAATCACACCAAAAAAGACACCTGTGATGTCCCTATGTACTTCTTGCTCTACGAAGTCTAAGATCTTTTCACTCCAATCTCTGAGATCAGCATTCATATCTTCATTAACGGAGACAGCAGTACACCATTGTGCTATTCGTCGTGAGCGAAAAAGTTTGCCAGGTAAACCATCAAAAGGTATCCTCAGTTGTTCAATTTGTAAAGTGGGGTATTTTCGAAGGGTTTTGGCATCAAACACTTCGGCAGATTCCCCCTCAGAATCAGATTCCGATGAACAGGTGGACTCGTCCAGATATCCAGCAGAGAAGACTTCTAGGTCCATTGTTTCTTCTGATTGATCGATGTTATCAGCAGCGGTTGTTGTTTCCTCAGCAACATGGACGTCTTCTGCAGTATCTGCCATAGCTTCATCGGTTGCATTAGATTCTTCAATGATTGGTTTCACAGAGTTGTCAGCTTCAGTAGAGGTTTTCTCTGTTTCTTCAATGGTTTCTTCCATAAGGATTTCAACCACTGTGGATTCTTCACCATTTGTATGACCTATGGCTTCAGTTGGTGGTTCTTTCGCAGATCCAATAATATTTTCCGTATCGGAGGATTCTTTGGCAGTGGAGGTTCCAGATTCAGGATCCTCAGTTGTTTCATTCACAACCGGTTCTGCAGTAGACATGTTTGTATCTGTGCTTTCCTTAGATATTGCCGATGGTCCTGCATCCTTATCTTTGGAATGTATGTCAGCTGTCTCTGGTCGTGTTTCGTTCTCCTCTGAGCTACTGTCTTGAGAAGATGTAGCAATTGGTTTGCGAAATTTGACTGATTTGCCTTTGGAATGTTCCGTAGCTTCAAAAGCGCCAGATTGAATCAGCATATCCAACTCTTTGTCAGTCATACCGTCTGCTGCAGTTGTAGTCTTTGAAGGATTATCCATGTCTTTTTCGGTTAAAGTAGAGTCTATTTTCGTCTTCCCTTTCTTTGCTGCTCTGCTTAATCCTCAGCAGCTTCTTTATCGGGTGTGAGATCAGCATTCTCCTTTTGACTTTCTCGTTCTAGATGAGATCTTTTTACTCTTTCGAAGTTTAGATCCCTTCCTTCGAATGTGATTATATCCCTCTCCTTTCTATATTCCTTTAGTTCCTGTGCCTTCCTATTTTCTTCACGCTTTCGTTTATTTTCACGTATGCCTTGCAAGCGTTCTTCATAACCTTTGGATGATAGGGGAGAGTCAGGTACTTTTGAGGTCGGGACAGTGGCTAACTCAACAACTTTGCGTAGTCACTGACGACCAGATCTTCTGGTGGGAGCAGTAGCCTTTTGTTGTTCAGAAGAAATTGGAACAACAAGTTGACCAATTACGAGTGGCTGCTGAAGGGCGGCCTTTTGGTCCATAATTTCCTCAATCTGTTTGGTTGGTATTTCTCCAAGAGCTACAATATCATCAAGCTGCTTGAAACAATGCTCTGTTTCAGCGTTCTGAGTTAATGCTGCCATCTCCTCAGCAGAGATAGGCGTTACTATCTGCAGTACTTGTTCGCCCAAGGAACGCTCGTCTACTTCCTCATCTGAAGTAGGTTTGTCCGCATCCACATTAGATTTACCGGTCAGCCTTCTTGGTTTCTTGTAATCAAGAGGATTGGCTGCTTTTCGTGTGACTGGAATGAAATCAGTGGAGAGCAACTTTACTCCTTGATCAATTTTCGTTGTATGCATGACCAATTCCAGAAACTTGCTTATTTTCAATCCAAAATTAACATTTGAGGAAAAGGTTTCATCCACAGACATGTGATTGTTCTTCCTGGCATGTTCTGCCCATCGTTCGAAGAAGTACTCAGCCCAATTTCCCTTTACTTTGTCTGTTAGAGCCATCATTACTACGTATTTCTTAGCAGAAAGTTCAGAATATGAACCGGCGTCGCATTGGAACATCTTGATCACCAATTCGGCTAGAATTTTTAATTCATCCTGTAAGGAGTTAATGGGTGTGGCAGCCCGGAAAGTAATCATATGACCTTTCTTATCCTTCAGTACTCCAGGCTTCTTCCAAGAATTCCAACGTCTTTCCATCTCATCATAATCAGTTACCTTGTACTGAGATATACGTTCCCCCTCATTCCGAAGGCGAAAAGTTTTAGCAAGAATTTCGGCACTTACTTCAATGATACTTCCATAAACACAAGTTTTAAAGGATTTTCCATCTTTACTCATGACTGCTCTGGCATAAAATTCAGAAACCATATGCGGATGAAAATGCATGGGTTCGGCGGATAAGTATTGGGTTACCTGTTTGCTCTCGAGGATATCCATTATCCAATCCGGAAAATGTTCAGCAGCAAGACGTTTGTACATGATCCTATCTTTCATGATTTGAGCCAGACGCCTCTGTTCCTTTGAGTGGTCGACTAGGGATTTCTTCTTTGCCATCGTGACAAGTTGACCATATGATATAAAATCATCAATATCTTTCTTCTTTAGGATCCCAGTGAACCCTGGTGCATGTCGCATATGAAGGGGTTCTTCAGAATTTGGTGGAAAATTGAATGGACGAGGTTCATTGGATTCAGGGCGATGGTCCTGACTAGTAGATTTCTGGGAAGATGAGGCTAGGGAGTCTGTAGCCATGTCTGCGAGAGAAAGTCTGGAGTAATTTCAAATTTTATGGAGACTTTTGGTTTGGGGATTTTTGATTTCAGAACGATGAGATGAAAATGAACAGTGATCAGAGCGAAGGGTAGGGTTAATTTGAATGTGAGATCTAATGGTTGGGGGAAAATCTGCGGAACGTTAGATCGACAGTTCAGAATAAACGCGTCTTTCCATATGGCTTCCCATGCTCCGAGACACACTCAAGTGTTTCTAACGTGGCGTCTCCTCAGTTGGTGCCGCTGTTTGCACGCATTAATTTCGCCCGCCTCGATTTGGGATATGTTATTGCTTAGCATCCGTTCAAGGATGCTGATAGAAGATGATCCCTTCCAGCATTTTGATTTCCAGCAACTTCCGAAGAACTGCTGAGTCAAAGAGAGCTTAAAATAAAAATATGATGATGCGATCCTCGAACTTTTCAATACTCCTTGCTCCCTATTGCTGGAAAAAGTGATTTAACTTCCCATGCATACACGTCGATTCCTTTATTGGCGACGTTTCGTATTCCAAGGGATGAATCATTGCGATCTTCAGACAGATTTTTCTCTTTCTTCGCGTCATAAATGAGAAATCCCCTTAAAATGCCGTAGTTTGAGGTTATCCAAACATCTCATCTTTCCTTCTTTCCTGATTCAACCTTTTAATCTTCTTCTTATTCAAAAAAATCGAGTCCTTTTCTTCAGTCATGGAATCTCCTCCCCGAGTCATAGATATCCAACGTAAGCTGATCCTTGATGAGCCGGGTCTGGATAGATACTACATAGATGAGTGTGATGTGGCGGTGAAGGTCATATCTACGTTGCAGTGGGGGGGTCTTTCGCAATTTCTGTGTGCTACTCCTCATCGTTTCCAGGAGGAAGTGTTGAGGGATTTTCTTAGTGAGTGCGATGTTGGTCCAGACTCAATCTATGGGGTATTCCATAACAACATTGTTCATTGGACCCCTGACACCTTTGCGGTTGATTTCGGGCTTCCTCGAGATCCGTTGACGGTGGAGGACTATCTTTCAGAGGAAGTGGCTCCAGAATGGCTGGCATGGGAGAAGTGGCGTCATTCTCCTCGTTTTGATTTCAGCCCTGACATCCCTGCTTCTGGCCTTAGGACACCATATTGGGTCCTGTATCGCATTGCCCATGAAATCCTTCTTGGAGAGGAACCTTATGACCTTTGTTTCTCAAGGCCTGTTTGGCAGGTGATGATGGCCATGGACGATGCTGCTTCCGTTGACTGGGCCGGATACGTTTTCAAGAACGTCTGGGAAGCTGTCAAGCTCCATCCGTTCGTGCCTCTGCGGAATGGGATGCAGCTCAGCTGGTTGATGGAGAAGTACTTTCCGGAGATCGGTGACGGTCCATCCAACCTTCAAGGGGCTGATTTCTATCCTTATAAGTCTGTGTCGCCTTTCTAGATGAACTCCATAATAAATCTTGTATTTCCTTTTGTATTTTGGCCGAAGGTGCCGTCTCTTCCTTTTGTAATGAGGACATGTTCCTCTTTTGAAGATGAATGTATGAATATTTCGTTCTCTTGATGTTTGTCTTACGAAACAGAGTATAGATGTCATCTTCATTTTTCATAGCTTGCTGAGCAGAATCAATTTATCTCCTAAGCATTGATAGGGACATATTCGTCATTTCGCCATTGGTCTGGCATACTTCATAGATTTCTTCATAAATGTTGGAAGTAGCATAAGAAAATCCAAGAAAACCAGAAAGAATGAGAGTAATATCTCATTCATCCACAGCAATATCAAGTTCCATCATACCCAATTTGATGCATAATTCCTTGAATCTTACCTCTGCGAGGGGCTTAGTGAAGATATCTGCTATTTGGTCCTCAGTACATATTCGCTGAATATCAATATCCTTCTTTTCTTGATGATCACGAATAAAATGGTGTCGGATGTCAATGTGTTTTGTCCTAGAATGATGTACTGGATTCTTTGTGATGCACATAGCACTATTTAGGGGTGAGCAAAACCGAACCGAAAACCAAACCAAACCGTAAACTGGCAGTTTCGGTTCGGTTTGGTTTGGTTTATATATTAATTTCGGTGCGGTTCGGTTTAGATTTTTTGAAACTGCTAAAATTCGGTTCGGTTCGGTTTTAACCAAAATATGGCAGTTCGGTTCGGTTTGGGCGGTTTGGTTCGGTTTCGGTTCGGTTCGGGCGGTTTGGATATGAATTTATAGATTTGAACTTAGATTTGAATTGTTATTTATGAACTTGTGTATTTGGATTTATGAGTTAGACTTGTTTATTGAACTTGTGGGATTGTATTTGGTGTATTTGGACTTTTAATGAATGTTGGAACATGAAAATGTATGTTTTAATTCAAGCATATTGAAAAATATGTGGAAAAAGTTCGATTTAAACTGAAACCGTGCGGTTCGGTGCGGTTTGGTTCGGTTCGGTGCAAACCGCCAAACCAAACTAAAACCGCCCATTCGGTTCGGTGCAGTTTCGGTGCGGTTTTCATAATCCTAGCGGTGCGGTTCAGTTTGATTTTTTAAGATTTGCGGTTTGGTGGTTTGGGCGGTTCGGTTCGGTTTTCAGACCGAACCGACCGTTGCTCACCCCTAGCACTATTGTTGTCACAATAGATTGGCACGCATTCAGGTGAGATGTCATAATCTTGGAGTTGTTGTCAGATCCACAGAATTTGCTGACAGCAACTAGCAGCCGCTACATACTCTGCTTCGGTGGTTGAGGTTGCTACCGAGTGTTGCTTTTTGGTGAACCAGCTAATCAATTTGTGACCAAGGAATTGACATGTACCACTGGTGCTTTTCTTGTCGATTTTGCATCCTCCAAAGTCAGAATCTGAGTATCCACTAAGAGCTAGACTGTCGGCTCTTGGATACCAAATCCCTAAGCCTTCTGTGCATTTTAAGTAACGGATGATTCACTTTGCTGTATCAAGATGTGTCTTGTTTGGTTGAGATTGATATCTGGCACATAGTCCCACAGCATATGATATATCGGGTCTGCTGGCAGTAAGATATAGTAGAGATCCGATGATTCCTCGATATAAGGTAGGATTGACTGCATCTCCATCTTTTTCAAGATCTGCTAAACACGCATTGCTGATGGGGTCCCTTAAGCTCTTGGATTTCTCTGGACAGTATTTAGCAATGAGATCTCGCGTATATTTCTTTTGATGAATGAAAATTCCTTCACTTGATTGGTGAACTTGAAGTCCGAGAAAATAGGTCATTCTTCCCATCATACTCATTTGAAAATTACTCATCATTAGCTTTGAGAATTTGTCACAGAGAGCTTGATTCTTTGAGCCGAAGATGATGTCATCAACATAGATCTGTACGAGTAGAATGCTTCCTTCGTCCTTAATTCGAAAGAGTGTTTGATCAATCCTTCCCTTTTTGAAGCCATTGTCGAGTAGAAACTTAGATAAAGTTCCATACCAAGCTCGAGGTGCTTGCTTTAGTCCATACAAGGCTTTTCTTAGTTTATAGACCTGATTTCCATTCTCAAAACCTGGAGGCTGCTCAACATAGACTTCTTCCTTGAGTTCGCCATTTAGGAATGCACTTTTAACATCCATTTGCATAACCGAGAATTCATGATGCGCTGCATAAGCGAGAAATAATCTGATTGCTTCCAGTCTTGCTACTGGCGCAAATGTCTCATCATAGTCGATGCCTTCACATTGTTTGTACCCTTTGGCTACAAGGCGTGCTTTATTTCTCACCACCAAGCCTGATTCATTCTTCTTATTTTTGAAGACCCATTTGGTGCCTATGACATTCTGGTGCTGTGGTCTATCCACCAGATCCCATACGTGGTTGCGAGAAAATTTAGCAAGCTCCTCTTGCATAGCGTTTACCCAGTCTGGGTCACGTAGTGCATCCTCCACTTTAGTTGGTTCTTCACTTGATAGATAGCATGAAAACATTGCAGATCCTTGTCTGGTCAAGATGGGGTCATTGATATTTCCAAGAACATCTTCTAGTGGATGTGCCCGCAGCCATGCTGGCCTGATTGGTTCTCCAGCAGTTCTTCTTCTTCTGAGATTATTTGTCTGTTCTGCGTTGACCACTTCATTCTCAGCATCTTGTTTGTTAGGATTTTGATCTTCAATAGGAGGTGTTTCTTCAGCAGCTCGTCCTTCGGTTATAGGAATATCATGGTCTGGATCTTCTCTTCCAGTGGAATTTTCAGCATTAGGTGCCTCAGCATCTGGTATCTCAACAGCTGGTATCTCAGCAACTGGTATCTCAGCAGCTCCTCTGCCAAGATCTTCAGCAACATTGACTTCCTCAGCGACGCGGATAGGATTAGAATTTTCCTCGTCTGAATCATCTAGCGAATTATAAATATCCTTTTGGGGGTTGGCCTCAGCATGAACGTTAGCATCACTGGCCTGGTCTCCTGGTTTTGTTTGAACAGGATTACATTCATTCATAGACTTAGTCGGGTCAAATCGTAAGTGTTCATGACAATTCAGGATCGATTGACCATTGACATCATTAGTCTCATGATTGTTATCCTTTGTCTCATGAATAGCTCTGCGCACTAAAGTAGATTCATAAAAAATAACATTGCATGTTATTTCCACAATCCCAGTAGTCTTGTTTAACACTCTATATCCTTTGTGGGTGGGGTGACCATATCCGAGAAGTACACCCTCATCCGACTTAGGCGAAAAAGTGTTAAGTTTTGACTTTCCGTTATTATGGATATAACATGTTGCACCAAAAGCACGTAGATAATCTAAATTAGGCTTACGACCGTTATATACTTCATAGGGAGTTTTGTTGAACCAGCCGTTGATCGAGCTCCTGTTCTGCGTGTAGCATACAGTCATCACTGCTTCGCCCCAATATCTAGCAGGTAAATCAGCATCGGCTAGCATAGATCGCACTGCTTCTTTCAGTGTTCGATTCCTTCTTTCTGCTAGACCGTTTTGCTGTGGGGTCCTAGCAGTGGATCTCTCATGATTTATACCGGCTTCTGCGCAAAAATCCATGAGAATGCCGTTGCAGAATTCTGTTCCATTGTCAGATCGAATCCTTTTCACCGTAACTTCTTTGCTATTTTGCTCCTTGAGGATCAACTCGGGTAGAGTAATCTTGACCTCATCTTTGGTCTTCAGTAAGCGAACCCATGTATACCTGGAATAATCATCAACTATTACAAGGGTATATATTCTTTTACTTACCGAGGGTGGAGTGACTGGTCCGAACAGATCCATGTGCAATAATTCTAGGATTCTGCTTGATGTATTCTTTTCTTGGTTGGAGTGAAATGACGCTTTGGTCTGCTTTCCTTGTTGGCATGCCTTGCAAATGCCTTCCTTACGAAACGTGATGTTTTGAGGTAAACCTGTGACAAGATCATTTCTAGCGATATGGTTGATGGTTTTGAAATTTAAATGATTTAACCTCTTATGCCATAACCAAGTGGTTTCCTCTTTATTTAGTGCTAGAAAGCATGAATGTTGTTGACCACTTTGCCAATCAACCACATAAAGTCCGCCTTTCCGAATTCCTCTAAGCTTTACTTCTCCTGTCATATTGTCAGCTATAGAACATCCTGTATGAATAAAAGATATTGTGTACCCGTTTTCGCATAGTTGACTAATGCTTAGCAGGTTGTGTTTGAGATTGGATACGAGAGAAACATTTACTATTCTTAGTCCATTCCGCTCTATGCATCCTCTGCCAAGTACTCTTCCTTTGCTGTTGTCACCAAATACTACAGATGGACCATACGATTTTTGAATGTCTGAGAACAATTCTTCGTCTCCCGTCATATGCGCAGAACAACCACTGTCTAGGATCCCCTCATTTGACATCTTGATGTCTTAGCACTTGAATCCTGTTCCTCCTGATTGTCGACTGCTAAGGCCGATTCAAAGGATTGCTCAGCATCAGCGAGTGGTTCACCATCTTCAACGATTTTTGCCATAAAGACCATTAGGGCTTCTTCTTCCTCATCAGTGGGATAATATTCCTCTTCGTTGTCGGGAATATCTGGAACTTCTGTCCTCATTAGCAACGCCTTTGTTACAGCTCGTACTGCTCGTCTTTCAAATCTCGGACGCAGACGTTCTCTTTCCTCAGGACTTACTTTCGGACAATCATGTTTCAAGTGATCAAGAGACTTGCATTCAAAACATGTTCTTATCCTTTTTTCAGTAGGGTGCTGCATCATGCTCGCTTTTGCTTCCTTTTCGGCTTTTGCTTCCAGAATCATCTTTTTTATCTTTTTCATCTGTTCTTCCAGCTCGCCTATTTTCTTATCTTCATCATTAACTGTAGAAGTTGATGAAGTCTCCTTGGATGGTGTAGCAGAAGCAGGTGTGGACTTTTCTTGATTGTAGAAAGGTTTCCTCGGAGATTTCCATTTGTTTCCATCTTTCTTGACAAAGTACGCTACGTCTTCTTGAGTTCCAACGCTTGTGGGATTTGGATGTATAACAACAACTTCATTTTTCTTTGACTGCTGAGTGATGAATTCATGTGACTTAAGTTGAGAGAAGACTTCAGCGGTCGTCATATTGTTGAGATCTTTCTCACTCATGCTTGTCATCTTGACAAACCAATCACTCCTGGGGTAAAGCTTGGATATAATTTTGTTATTCATTTCCCCTTTGTCATATGTCTTGCCGACATTTTTGAGTTCTGCGATGATAGTGTTGAACCTTTCTTCCATCTCCTGGAATCATGGCGAAGGATTCGTACTTGTCCACAGCGACTTGTAGCTTGTTTCGCTTCATCTGTTCCGTTTCCTGAGAGACTTCGCACACATAATCCCACATCTCCTTTGCGGTGTCATAATCTAGAGCTTTGTTGGACATTAAGGGGGGTAGACATTCCATAATTAACTTCATGGCGATAAAATCCTGCTGGCCTCTCTTTTTGTCTTCAAGAGTCCATTCCTCGTAAGGTTTACTCACCATCTCAGGTCTGGGTTGACCACCAGCGGGTCCAAGGGGTGCAGTGTTGACCTTCATGATTTCAATAGGCCTAATCGTTAGGATGTCCCTCATCTCAGGATGTATGCTTTGCAGCTGGATCATGGCCTTCTTTTTCCATGTTTCAAATCCATCATTGTTGTACTTCGGGAGAGCGTGATTAGACATCGTCGTTACCTGAGCTATGTATAATGCCAATACAAGAGACGCAAGGAGAGACTAGGATCTAGGTCCTAAGCGACTCAGAGGCAGTCGGTTTTTCAACCTCCTGCTCTAATACCACTTGTTGGTCCCTTATGATCAGAGTCGTCGTGGTTACAGTAAAGTACACACACGAAGTGCAGCGGAATAGATTACCTTTTCTTGTATTTAAATTATTCTCAACTTTATTTTTTCGTTAAGGTTTTCTTAGGTTACCTTTTCAGTTATACACTAGTAACGTGGTTACTAGGTTTTAAAACATAATAGCTCGAAAAGCAGTAACAACAAGACAACACACAATTTATAGTGGTTCGATCAAATGATCTACGTCCACTCCTTAGCCGAATCGCTAAGAATTTTACTAGAAAGTATACGGTGTACAAAGAGTTGCCTTTCCTGTTAAGCAATCAGCCTTCTGAAGATCTGTCTGCTTTACGGCTATCTTCCGATACCCCGAACTTTCCTGGTGTAGCTCCGGCTGAGTCAAGGGCGCACCTTCGTAAAACTCACTTTCACCACTTACTTTGGAGGAGTTTAGAGTTCCCTCCGAACTATCGTGTGTGCTCGGCTTCAATGCCCGCCTTAATCAATTTCTTCACAAGAAATTGACTGCTGGATGCTTTCCTTAAAAGGAAAGTGATCCCAATGATTGAAGATTCTTGAACCTGTTCAAGAATCACTCAGACGAATGTCAGACGTAGTGAGACACTCGAAATGTTGAAGGCCTTTGAATATCTCTGGATTGTACCTTTCAACTGGACTGCTCTCTTGCCTTTTTTTTTGCTTTTTGGATTCTTTTGTATATTGAATTTCTGGTTAGAGAGTGAGCAGCTACTGCATTTTCTTTTGACTTCCTTTTTATAGTTATGATCTTGAAGTTTGAGTCGACAGATCCGTTTAGACACAACGGATCTTTCTCCTTAAATGCGGGTAGCTATTTACTGATTTTTCTGCTTTTGGACAGGCTTTTCCGTCCTACTTCTGACATGGCTAATTGTCGCGCGTTGGTCAGAATGGCGGTGTAGCAGTCGTTCTCTTTTGCTTTGCTGAGCTTCTGCTGGTACGGGATGCTGGATCTCTTTCAGCATGCTTTTGATCTCCTTCCACAGCGAGTGCTTTGTCTGCTACTTAGCATCTTCAGCAGTCAAGGATGTGTTTGTCGAATGATGATCTTCTTAGCATTCTTGATTCGGGCAGCCTTCAGCATTGTTCGATGTTTGCTGAGATATTTCAATTAGTCTATTCTATTACAACACGATGTTTTAACCTATACAGGACATTACATCAGTTGCTAAGCTATGCTAAGGTTCAGCAATGATCGACCGTCTACTAAGGTTTGATCCAACAAAACATTTTACAATAATATCCTAAGGGTAATTTACAAGTATTTTCCCAACATGTGTCCAGTACATGAGATGACTTCGTTGCACTATCCCTGTGGGTTCGACTAGCCTTCGGGGTATTATAAATTTATTTGTTGCTGTATTTTTTCAGCTTATCAGCGACCAACCCCAAGCCCGGAGTGGCCATTATTGGGCCCAAATTTGGTTGGGCTAAATCAAAACAGGCCCAGTGCGGTTAATGATTGTCCAGACACGAAAACGCAACACTTGAAGGAGCCGGCCCAAATCTCACACAACCCACAACAAGCCGTCTGCAGGACCATGAGCTACAAGTAGGGCCCGAGACCACAAACTACAGGTAGGGTTGATAAGATCATATTTGTACTCACTTATTCATGTTTTTCTCCATTATTTTAGTATATTTATATTAGGTTTTTAGTTATTTTCGTGCATGAGTATGTTTTAGAGGATGTTATGCTCTCGATGGTCAGTTTTGCAGGTATTTAAGGCTTAAAAGAGATCAAAAGATGAAAAGAGTCGTCAAGAACAGAGTTGTTGCTTTGATTGACACATGGGAAGTCGATTGAGTTGGAGGACGTGCCAAAATCCTAAAGCAAGACCTCTGTGTCGACCGACATGGTGCATGTCAACCAATACAGAGGTCGGATGTCGATCAAAGACAAAGCAGGAAGAAGGCTCGACACACTTGTATGCATGTCGATTGACATGCATCGTGTGAATCGACACAGAGGTTGAAGATTGCCAAGTCAACATGGATGCATGTGTTTTGATCGACACACTCCGTATCGATCGACACAGAGGCTAAGAAAGGAAAATCTGCTTAGTTTGGAGATTTTTTATATTTTAGTCCAATACCTTGTATTAATGTTTCCACTCCTTTATAAATATTCACTACATTAGGGCACATAAATTATCATTGTTTTACACTTAGAATATTAACACATTGGAGTTTTTCAAGACATTGAAGGTTCCTCTTCATTTGTTGAGGTATTTTTATGTGTTTAATAATATGTTTTCTTTAGTTCAAGTCATGTTTTGTGGCTAGAAACCCTAACAGGTTCTAGGGTTTTGATAATCTTTTCTGATGCATGTTTGAATAAATCAACTCAATAACATGGTTTAATTTCTTGAGCTTAATTAATTGAATCTAGATTTAAAGAGGGATCAAGAGATGAATTTGAATCGAAGTTTGTAGCTATCAATTGAAAGACCGAGAGGCAAAAATTGCTAATAGGAAGAAGAAATTAAATGCAATTATATTCTGTCTCAAAAGGAAGAACTAATTTGTAGGATTTAATTAGATAATTATTGAGATTGACTAATTTGTGTTCTTGAGACCGAGAGGAGATAGTCACAATTTAGTAATCTAGAGTTTAATTTCCTACCAAAGAATTTAATCCATATGAATCTGAATTAATCCCCATTGCTGAGTTGATGACTTTTCATGTTGATGATTATATTATCTGCCCTAGAATCTGTATCTTTACATATTATTTTTTAAAAACCTTTAATTTTATGCATTGTCATCTTTACTTTTCAAAACCAAATCCCTTTTCAAATCACTCAAACAACTATGATTTGAGAATTATAGCTAGTAATTAGGATAGTTTCATCACATAGAGCCTGTGGGTTCGACCACCTTAGGGTGAAAATTATAAATATATTTGCCACTGTTTTTGTAGCTGTCAAATTGGCGCCATTGCCGGGGACTGTTAGATTCTATCTTGATATTAGTTCGTTTTTAAATTTGTTGGATTGAGTTTTTTTTTCGTGTTTTGTGTGCGTGTGTTTTGCAGGGTTTCTGCCTCTGTATTGATCGACACAGCTGTTGGGATCATTTTGAGATTCGCCCCTTAGGATCAAATTTGTAATAGGTTTTGTTGAATCAAAGCCTTAGCATTTGGTCGATCATTGCTGAATTCTAGCATAGTCTAGCAACGCGTGTAATGTCCTGTATAGGGTGAATATTGAGTTGTAATAGAATAGGTTGCTAGAAGCACTTCAAACAGATATCAAAGAATGATAAAGAGAATGTTTGCTAAGGCGTTAGCAAACATATGATAAAGGAAGAGACTGCTAAGAAGGATCATCTTAGCAGACAGAAGGAGTTTAGCAGGATGCTGAGGAAGTCAGCATCTACTAGAACATTTCAGAGGAATCGAGTGCCAAACCTTGCTGAAGCATCAGCGGTCAGACTCTAGCAAAAGCAGTCCGCTAGAAGATACTCCCTCCGTCCCGAGTTATTAGTCCCATTTGCTTTTGGCACAGTTACCAATGTTTGTGAGTGTAGTGGAATTAATATTTTATTGGTGTGAGGAGATTTTTTTCCATTTTAGGAAATGGGACTAATAAGTTGGGACGGACGAAAAAGGAATATGGGACTAATAACTCGGGACGGAGGGAGTA
This sequence comes from Plectranthus barbatus, assembly GCA_026898455.1. Taxonomy (NCBI): domain Eukaryota; kingdom Viridiplantae; phylum Streptophyta; class Magnoliopsida; order Lamiales; family Lamiaceae; genus Plectranthus; species Plectranthus barbatus. The sequence goes on from JAPKLW010004079.1 coordinate 16,216, forward strand.
GTTAGCAATCAAAGGCCTAGCAGATGGCTCTGAGATCACTTAACAAAGTGAAGTAGTCATCAACAATTGCTACACTCCCGTTCTGACAGAAGTACACACAAAGGACAATGCTTTCCCGAAGTGGTTCAAAAAATACTGTACGACACAGAAAGCGACTGGAAAAGTCAATCCACTCTTGGACGAAGGAACCGTTGTGTCTAACGGATATGGAGATTCAAAAGTTGAATCTCCAAGTATAAAAGACAAGTCTAAAAGTGAGAATCAACTACTGCTTTATTCACACCTTTCTCACGAACTCACACTCAAGAGATTCCTCAGACAAACAAAGTGAAAAGTAGCCACGAGAGCATTTAACAAGATAAAAAGAATCTTTAAAGCTCTCAACCACCGAGTGTCCCCTACATTGAAGATCTGACACTCAAGTGTTTTCATTGAATTCCTTTTAAGGATTCAATCATTGGGATACCTTCCGATCTTGGAAGCATCCAACAGTCATTTCTAACTAGATCTGACTCCGACAGGCATCTTGCCAAAAACAGATAAGTTCAGGAGAGAACTATAAAAACTCCCATCACTGTCGGCGAAAGTCAAGTTTTACGAAGGTCCCACCCTTGACTTGACTGTAGCTGAATCAGACTAAGGACTGCGAAGTAACGGAGGATAGTTGTGAAGTGGCCAGTTCGAAAGCTCACTGTTCTGCTACATGGAAAGGACGACTCCTTGTACTTTGTATACTTAGTGAAATACTTAGCGTTTCGGCTAAGGAGTGGACGTAGATCTATTTGGATCGAACCACTATAAATACCGTGTTCATTTACTGTTTTATTACGCAAGAGATTTTAAACCTAGCAATTATATTGCTAGTGTATAACTGTGAAGAAATCTCAATCAATCCCTGAGCTTAAACAATCTTCAAAGGAAAACATAAGTGTAAGTGACGTTAAATCATTCCGCTGCATTTCGTGTTCTTGTTTAAACACGACGACTCTGGTAATTCAGGACCAACAAGTGGTATCAGAGCAGGAGGTTGAAAAACCGACTGCTTCTGAGTCGCTTAAGACCAGATCCATCTTTTCCTTGCACTATTACTTGTTTCTCTGTGTCTTGCCTGTCTAGCTCAGGAAACTACTTAAGGCGTGAACAAAATGTTGAACCACTCACTTGGGAAGTACTCAAAGGAGAACTTCAAGTCATGGAAGAAGCTTGCTCTTATACAGCTTCAAAGCATACATCCCTAAATGGCAGATGTGCTTGAAAGAGGTCCAATTAAAATTATGAAACCTAACACTTTTTTAGGACCTGCTGCTGCTGGAGAAGAACCAAGACCTCAAATGGTTCCAAAGCCTTATGAAAAATCCACAACAGAGGACAAAAAGAGAGCCCAGTTGGAACACGTGGCGAAGAAGCTAATCTATGACTCTCTACCAAAGTTGATGGCTGACAAAGCGCTTGATTTTCATACTGCCAAAGAAATGTGGGAATATGTCTGCGAATCATCCCGAGAAACAGACCAGATGAAGCGTAACAAGCTACAGGTAGTTGTTGACAAATATGAATCATTATCTATGATTGCAGGTGAATCTATACAAGACTTGGAAGAACGATTCAGTACCATTATAGGAGAACTTCGCAATCTGGGCAAAGAATATGGAAATGGGGAGATGAACAACAAGATTATCTCTAAACTACATCCAAGGGATGATTGGTTCGCAAAGATGACGAGCTTGAGTGAAAAAGACCTCAACAACATGTCTACATCCGAGGTATTCGCTCAACTCAAATCTCACGAGTTTATTATACAGCAATCGAAAAAGAATGAAGCGGTCGTGGCACAAGCTTCATCAATACTCGCTGCTAACTCTGAGGATCTAGCGTACTTCGCTAAGAAGGACTTCAACAAGTACAAGATGAAGAAGCCCTTCTATAAGCAAGAAAGACCTGCTCCAGCGTCACCAGCAAAGGAGGTTGTTTCAACCACAGGCTCTCAACCTATTGATCTGAAGATCAGTGAGCTGGAAGAGCAGATGAAAAAACTTCAAAAGTTGATGATGGAAGCTAAAGCTGAGAAAGAGGCCAAAAAAATCCAGCAATCATCATCATCTACCCGCTCAGCAGAGCGAAAGCCTAGGATGTGCTTTGAATGTGGTTCGCCAGATCATTTAAAGCATGAATGTCCGAAAGTCAGCAAAGAAGAAAGGGAGCGTCTAAAGCAAAGATTTGAAAGACGTGCTGTCAAAGCAGTCACCAGGGCACTGCTTACAAGGACAGAGGCTTCTGACATTCCGAAAAATGACGAGGAGTATTAATATTCCTCAGAAGAAGAAGATAACGAGGAAGCTCTATTCGTACTAATGGCAAATATTGTCGAAGATCAGTTTGCTGATGCTGATACAGACGCTGAGCAGAGTGGTGAATCAGCCCTAGCCGCTGAAGAAATTGAGGTACAAATTACCAACACTTCTAGCATTACAGTCATGAATGAATCGGAAGAATCTTTTCTTGATTCTGAGGAAGATTACTTGACGAAGCTTTCAATCGAGTTCTCTAAGATGTATGAGATCAAAAATGCTATTGTTGGTGAAAATGCCTCACTCCAATTAAATATTCAATCTTTAACCGAGGAAGCCGAAAGACTGAGGTCAGAAAGTGAGGAACTTATAAAATTGAAAGCAGATTTCTTTCAACTTTCAGAAAAGTATCAAAATTTAGAAAAAGAAAATCTTGATTTGAAGAGTACACCTAGAGAGGACTGCATTTGTACGTATGCATCCAGCCAGGCAGCTCTAAATGCCATTGTAAGCCGACAAAGACATCATAAAGATAAGTATGGGCTTGGATGTGAATCCTTGAAAAATATTCCAAACACTCATGCTAGTTCCTCTAAGCAGAAACCAATTTTATTTGTATCTGCTGGAACCATTATTGCTGAAAAAGGAAAAGGAATTGTCATTGCTGAATCCTCCAATGCTAAGCCAATTGCGAAGCAAAAGAATGGACATCCGCAGAATGCGTCTGTAGGATCTCAGCAGAGGTCTTCCGCAGAGACTGCTAAGTATTCGTCTGCTAGACCTCAGCAGAGGCATAAATCAGAATCTGCTAAGCATACATCTATTGGACCTCAACAGAGGAACCTAAAGATGAATGCTATGCATGAATCTGCTAAGCCTCAGCAGAGGAATAACAGAACGAATACCAAGTACGTATCTGCTGGACCTCAGCAAAGAAATCCAAGAGCATATGCTAGACCATATTCAGCAAGATTAAGGAATGCTGAGCATTTTGTTCCCAACGCAAGGACATCAAATCCTGCCTTTCACCAAAGAAAGCAAGCTCATTACAATGTTGTAATGTCTATATATCAGCAGAACACGCTACATAGGAGGAACACCTATGTAAGGCCTGAGCCCAATTCATTCATATTCCAAAGGGCAAGGAAGGCTAAGCACACCACTACACCTAGATATAACTATGTCAAATATGTTAAGCCAAAAGTCGAGGAAGTGGTAAAAAGTGAAATCAAGAAAATGTCTTGAGGATCACTAAGATGTGGGTTCCGAAAGGAACTTTGATCCATGCTAATCCTGCAGGACCCGACGCTAAACGGGTACCTAAATCAACCTGACTGAATTGCAGGGACAGGATCCAAGTGCTACGACAATGAGCATATCAAACGAGTGGGTCCTGGACAGCGGTTGCTCCGCACACATGACGGGAAATGGAGACCTATTCTCAGATATACAAATAATATACAATGGTCCCAAAGTCAAGTTCGGAGACAACAGCGAAGGGGAAGTTGTTGGGAGAGGGTGCATTGAACGCAACAGATTGAGAATCATCAACGTGGCACTTGTCTCCAACATGAAACATAATTTACTCAGCACAAGTCAACTATGCGAGAATGGGTACACTGTATCCTTTGTCAATACTGGTTGCTCTATTGCTGACGCCATTACAGGTGAAGTGAAGCTCAGAGGCATCCACAAGGGTGGCCTATATATTGTTGATTGACAAAGTGGTCAACAACATTCTTCCTTCCTAGCTTTGAATAAAGAAAAGACAACATGGCTGTGGCACAAGAGGTTTAATCACTTAAACTTTAAATCTATTAATTACCTTGCCAAGAATAAGCTTGTTGTAGGTCTGCCCACTGAAACTCTTTGCAAAGAAGGAGTGTGCAAAGCTTGTCAACAAGGAAAGCAGACCAGATCTTCATTCAAGACCAATCCTGAGAAGGGCACGTCACAAAGGATCCTAGAACTACTACATATGGATCTTTTCGATCCTGTCAACCCACCCACTGTAAGTAAATGATTGTATACTCTTGTGGTGGTCGATGGCTTTTCCAGGTACACATGGGTACTCCTATTAAAGACCAAAGATGAGGTAAAGCTCATTCTACCGGAGTTAATCCTCAAGGAGCAAAACAGCAAGGAAGTTACTGTGAAGAGGATTCATTTTGATAATGGAACAGAGTTCTGTAATGGAGTACTTATGGATTTCTGTGCTGAAGCTCGTATTGCACATGAGAAATCTACTGCTAGGACTCCTCAGCAGAATGGGCTAGCTGAAAGAAGGAATCAGACGTTGAAGGAGGCCGTTCGTTCAATGCTAGCAGACTCCTAGCTACCTGCTAAGTACTGGGGTGAAGCGGTGATGATGGCTTGCTATACACAGAATAGGAGTGCTGTCACTAGCAGATTTAACAAGACTCCATATGAAGTGTACAACGGTCGTAAGCCTTCTATAACTCATCTTCGTGCATTCGGTTCTACATGTTATATTCACAATAACGGAAAGTCAAAACTTAATACTTTCTCACCTAAGTCAGATGAGGGTGTACTTCTTGGATATGGTCACCCCACTCACAAAGGTTATCGAGTATTAAATAAGACTACTGGAATTGTGGAAATAACGTGCAATGTTATTTTTTATGTGTCTACTTTAGTGTGCAGAGCTATTAAAGAAAAGGTGGATAACAATCATGAGACTAATGATGCCAATGATCAAACGTTCTTAAATTCTTTCAAAAACATGCGTATTGATCCGACTAAGTCTATGAATGACTGCAATCCAAACAAGACGCACTCAGCAGGAGACCAGACTGCTGACCAGGCCAGTGATGCTAATGATCATGCTGAGGCCACACCTATTCATCTCATTGATGGACCAAATATCTTAGAAATGCTTGATGACGAAGAAGAGGAGATATCAAAGCAAACTCCAAATTGGGAAGAAGGCATAGCTGCGAATGAAGGTCTTGGCAGAGGTGCTGCTGAGATTCCAGCTGCTGAAGGTCCTGCTGAAGAGGCTCCCGTTCCTGAAAATCCAATAGCAAAAATTCCAGTTGCTGACGAACGCGCTGCTAACAATCCAGATGCTGAGCACCAGGAGGGTGCTGCGGAGAACATTGTACCAGATGATGATCGCGCAGGGGAAGGAAATGCTGCCAGACCAGTCAGACCAACATGGTTGCGAGCTCATCCTCTTGAAGATATTCTAGGAAATGTCAATTATCCTATTTTGACGAGACAAGGGAATGCGATGTTAGCTTGCTACATTTCTCATGAAGAGCCCAAGAAAGTTGAAGAAGCTTTACTAGATCCAGATTGGGTGAATGCTATGCAAGAGGAGCTTGTTGAATTCATACGAAATAATGTGTGGGAGCTAGTAGACAGGCGAGAAAATCAAAGTGTTATAGGCACGAAATGGGTGTTCACCTAGTAGTCAGGAACAAGGCACGACTCGTGGCCAAAGGATATAGACAATGTAAAGGCATAGATTATGATGAGACCTTTGCTCCAGGAGCAAGGCTTGAGGCAATCAGACTATTTCTGGCGTATTCTGCATACCACGAATTTGATGTGATGCAAATGGATGTAAAAAGTGCCTTCTTAAATGGTGAGCTCAAGGAGGAAGTCTATGTTGAACAACCACCAGGCTTTGAGCAAGGAAACCAGGTCTATAGGCTCAGGAAAGCTCTGTACGGTTTGAAGCAAGCACCGAGAGCATGGTATGGGACTCTATCTAAGTTCTTACTTGCCAATGGATTTAAGAAATGGAGGATCGATCAAACTCTTTTTCGCATCGAACACGGAGCAAGTATTTTGCTGGTACAAATATATGTCGCTGATATTATTTTCGGATAAAAAAATCAAGAATTATGTGATAAATTTTCCAAACTCATGACCAGCAATTTTCAAATGAGTATGATGGAAAAGATGTCATACTTTCTCGGATTGCAAGTCCAGCAGTCCAGCGAAGGAATCTTTATTCATCAGAAGAAGTATACTCGCGACTTGATTGCAAAGTATTGTCCAGAGAAGACTAAGAGCTTAAGAATTCCAATAAGCACTACGTGCATTGCCGCTCTTGAGAAGGAAGGAGAACAAGTGAATCTGACTCTCTACAGGGGTATAATTGGTTCGTTGCTATACCTCACGGCAAGTAGACCAGATATATCATATGTCGTTGGCTTATGTGCGAGATATCAAGCCAATCCCAACAAGACTCATCTTGATACTGCCAAGAGGATTGTGAGATATTTAAAGTGCACAGAAGGTTTAGGAATTTGGTATTCAAGATCCGACAGTCTAGCACTTAGTGGATATTCGGATTCAGACTTCGGAGGATGCAAGATCGATAGAAAGAGCACCAGTGGCACATGTCAATTTCTTGGACACAAGCTGATAAGCTGGTTCAGCAAGAAGCAGCATTCGGTAGCAACGTCAACCACCGAAGCAGAGTATGTTGCAGCTGCTAGTTGTTGCTCGTAAATCTTATGGATAAGGCAACAATTGCAGGACTATGGGATTTCTCCAGAATGTGTGCCAATCTATTGTGACAACAACAGTGCAATGTGCATCACAAAGAACCCAGTCCGTTATTCAAGGACTAAGCACATTGACATTCGTCACCACTTCATCAGAGATCATCAAGAAAAGAAGGACATCGACGTACGATATATATGCACTGAAGATCAGATAGCAGATATATTCACTAAACCTCTAGCAGAATCCAGATTCAAAGAGCTTTGCATAAAATTGGGTCTCATGGAGTTAGACAATGCTTTGGATAAATGAAATGTTACTTTCATTCTTTCTGAATTTATTGGATTTCTTATAGCATATGTCTATTGAGTGCTGAATTCGCACGCTGAGATAAGTGCTTTGCGGTTGGATATTTATATGAAATAACACTCAGATGCACTACTATTGTAAAAAGAAAATTCATTTCATTACTTAAAACTTCATTTACAAAAGGGGATGCGGAGATAGCGAAAACAACAACAACATAATTTTTTTTCTAGGGGGAACGAGGCCTGTACGGGAAGAAGTCAGCTTCCAGAAGATTGGACCGGCCTTCTGCTATCCCAGGAAAGCTCTGCTCCAGCAGCCAGTTGAGCTGCATTCCATTCAGCAGAGGCACCGAAGGATAAAGCTGAACGCAGTCTTGAACGCCGCTGAAGATGAAGCCCGCTCAGTCAGCCTCCACCTCATCATCCATGGCCATCATGGTCTGCCATACTTTCCTCGAGAAGGAGAGGTCGTCTAGACTTTCTCCCAACAGCATGTTGTGGGCGATGCGGAACATCACCCTATAAGGAGTCTGCAGACCAGACGCTGAAGCATAAGGGGAAAACTCGAACCTGGCAGAGCGTTGCCACTTCTGCCACGACGTCCATTCTGGGGCCGCCTCTGTCGTTCGGTAATCCAACACCGAGACTGGACCCCTGAGAAGGCTGAACCGACGAGCGAAGAAATCAGGCAACCAACAGACAAGTTTGCCGCAGAAGGACCCATAAATGACACCTTCCTCAACAATACAGTCCTTGATGAACTCTCGGAGAAGATCTCCATGATAAAGCCGTGGGGTGGCGGTGACAAATTTCGTCAACCCGCACCTATTCATCTTCGCCATGACCTTTTCAGCCACAACGTAATCTTCATTGTAATACGCATACAAACCAGACTCATGAAGAATCTGGTTGCGGCGCACCTCTAGGGACTGTCCTGGAGAATCCATATTTTTTTTCTGGAAAGGAGTTGGAAAGAAAGTTATGGAGGGATATGCAGATCAGAGAACTTGTGATATTAAGGTTTATGGCAAGAAGGCTATATATAGTGAAAATAGTCATTACTTAGAAATTATGACCGGTTGGAATGCTAGTGAAAGGTCATGATGATTCATCTCTCGGAATTTGAAACGACGAATATAGAGGGATCGTCATGGAGGTCAAATCAATTCAACCAAGACGCTTAATGGCCATTTGCTGACAGATATTTGCTATATCAAAGTTCAAAGTCGGGAGATTTAATTCAAGATTGACAAGACCCAATAAGGTGCATTTAATGCACGCAGACGGCTGCGACGAGTGAAAAGGTGCCACGTCAGACGCGTTCAAACTTTTCTCGGAGCATGGGAGGATGTACGAAAGGACGTGCTAATCCTAAGTCGTCGATCTATTTCTTCTCAGAAACTCCCCCAACCGTTGGATCTTACATACAAAAGAATAGCGAACTCTGCTAAAGATTGGGACACGTATTACACTACGTAATCAGCAGAGTTGATGTAGGTGCTAAGATGATCAAGATGCTAGGACCTTAGCAGAGGTGCACACTCTGCTAAGTTCTCATTAAAAATCTACTCAGCAGTGAGTCATGACAATCATTTGGGATTGTACTCTGCTAAGCTATTTGGATTCGTTATTAATACTTTGAATCAATATATGGATGAAATAAAGTTAGCTTGTCAAGGATCGAAGAATATGGCATAGTCAGATTACGAGTTATTTGAAATGGGAACACTTGTCATTTCAATATCATATATGTACAGATACAAAAACAAAAAGGGAAAATGAAGTTACAAGGGCATTAAAGAAAGTAAGCAGCTAATATGGCGGAAGCGGCCGAAAAGGGTAGAAGTCAGTCCCTCTGAGGTTGGAAGGGCCAACTGCAAGGTCCGAAAACCTTTGCTCGAGCAGCCAACTAAGTTGCCTTCCATAAGGAAGAGGTTGATTCGGATAGCCTCGAACACACCTCCGCACTCCTTGAAAGACGAAGGCCACCCAATCTACCTCCGCTTTGTCATCAAAGGCCATCATTGCTTTCCATATTTCCCTATTAAAGGTCATGTCATGAGGATCGCCACTGACGATGTGGAAGATGACCCAATACTTGGTCTGAAGACCATATGCAGAGGGAGTAGGAGAAAATTCAAACAGAGGAGAATCTCTCCATTTCTCCCACGCCGTCCATTCTGGCGCCGTCCCATCCTAAGATAATCCATCACAGATAATGGACCACGGGGAAGGTTGAAGTCGGAAGCAAATGATTCTGGAGTCCATTTGATCAATTGATTCTGGAAAGAGCCATAAATGGCATCTCCCACAGAATCGCAAGTTTGGAGGAAATTCTGCAAGTGCATCATTTGGAAGCAGTGAGGAGTGGCATAGACGAATTTTCCAAGACCGTTATGGTGAATGCTAGACATCACCGACTCAGCCACCTGGTAGTTGACTTCATGCTCCGAATACAAGCCAGACTCGCACAGGACCTAATTTCTCGGTACGAAGAGCGTGGAAGCAAAATCCATTTTCTTAAGGAAAGTTGAGTTTTCTTTAGAACAGAGAGAAGAAGATGAAGTAAAGGATAGCCGGAAGGTGTACCATGAAAATCTCAATACGTGGTACTTATAAGCACATCCGAATCCTGTTCACTAATTAATGGAAGAGACATATACTTTTGGAAGATCACGTAGGATCATCATGTCTCTTGGATTTCGAGCAGTTGCACACAGGATGAAATCGTCACATAAAGTGCATATCTTATCGGAGGCAAAATCACTCGAGTATAATCAAAAGACGAGGGGTCGTGATTATTTTATCTGAAGAGTGTGAGATGATATACTAAGAGGGATTACTCAGCAGTTCGAAATCATTATTCGAGACTAGGGTCTCTTGCTACTAAGTCTATGCACTTGACTGCTGACCTCCACCACTCAGACGCGGGACATTTTTGAATTTCAAGAAGGAGCATTTAATGCACGCAGACGACGGCGACAAATCAGGACATGCCACGTCCTCAGTCCTCGCGTTCGTGGGAAAGTGTCAGTCGAATATACTTCAAAGTTTGACTCATACCACTTTACAAAAATTTGAATCCCTAACCCTCTGAAATCCCTCACACATTCTCTCAAACCTCTCTCAAAATCCTCACCTAAAAATTCAGAACTCTCAACCATGGCTACAAATCCTTCAAATCCTAACTCTCACTCCACCGAAAATCCAGAATCCGGTACTTCCTCATCTCTATTTCAACTACCCACCTTCATATACCCACCCATTACGGGTTCGCCATTACATGCGCGACATGCACCCGGTTACACTGGGGTAGTGAAAATGGAGGACATTGATGAGTCGATTCCGTATGGCCAACTCGTTGTTATGGCACGAAAGAAAGAGCAGACGGGACTCACGAAGGAACAGAGGCGTCTCGCTCAAATAATGAAGGATAGGATTTTATATTTACCTCTCGCCAAGAAACACATCCCGGAATGGATCATGCAAATTCTTGACTCCGAACTATTTGTAAAGTATCTATCTGCCAAACCTGAGCACTTTCACCCCCATATGGTCTCTGAATTCTATGCCAGGGCCGTAATGGACGAGTCTAAGAAATCTTTCAAAACCTCTGTCTACGGCAACATCATTGAAGTAAGTGCCGAGGTTCTTGCGAGAATGTTTGGCCTCAGAAACTATGGAGAAAGGATTTCTCAATACAAGGTGAACGATCTCGCAGAGATGGAGAGAAGGTGGAACTTGATGGGTTTTGTATACTGAAAGCATTTATTACAATGTGTATACAACGGTTTATTTCTCCTATCTGTTAACAATCGTACATGTATGAACAATGGTATCCTCTTGTCTCACCGATAGGGACGATCATACGGCGTGTTGTAGATCACAGAAGACAGTATGATCACTTGACCTAGTGAGACATAAACATGATCACAGCCGAGACAGCGTATGAGGATACGTCTGTCCGGATGGCTGCAGCATTGTCGGAATAAGTAGTCTGTCTTGGTTACTTGATATGCTGGTACGCAGAGGTGGCGTATTGATGGACCGCAGTGAGATATATTCGTCTGTCTGACATCAGCGAATAAAAGATCTCGTTATATTGATTGAGTCCAAACCCTAACGAAGGTTCAGGGGTTTGCACGGGTTGACTGTTGCTTTGACTTGCCATGGTGGAGAGCCTAAGTAACGTGCTCGTATATCCGCATCTTGGGTAACAGCAGTTCGTGTAGTACCGCCTGAGACTGAACTTAGGTAACCATATCCGAGTAATAGGATGGGGACATTCCCTGAGGAGCTCAATAACATTCATCGTGCCAAAGTCCTGCAGGCTGATTAAGTTCAGGCACGAGTGATAAGGTTTGAGTGGTACTACTCAGGAATAATAAGATATTAATTAATTGTAGTTAGAGCTTGTCAGAGGCTCCGATTAATTAATGAATGTCCGGTAACCTTAAATATGGGGATTCTCAATTAATGCAACCCGTTCTCACAATGTGGTAATAAAGGGGTAGGTCAGTATTAATTCTGTGGTGAAAAAGAATTAATATTAATTAATTAATTGTGTCCTGGGTTGTGGACATGGGAATTAATTAATTTATAGGCCCACTTAATTATTTGCATTAGGTCCCAGGTCTGGCCCAAATAAATATGCTGAATTGAGCCCAGTAGCCCATCAGGGATAAAACCCTGGATCTATAAATAGACTACTCTCTCTGGAAATACTAGCCACTTTTGAACACATTCAAATCAGTGAAACCTTAGAGGCACAGATAGAGTGGGCGCCGATTTCAACTGGAAGGGAGGAGAATTTCGATTCTGGTCCTTCTCAGAATACAGATCTGTGGAATCCTCACCAGTAGCAGATTTGATCAGCATTGGGATACAGATCTGAAGATCTAATCTGGAGAACAGAATTCTTCCTCTTGTTCTTTCTTGTTTTCGATTTTATTTAGAAATTAGGGTTCTAATTTTTGATTCCGCAGATAAAATCGAATCGCGTGGTTGAATTGAGATTTGGAATTCAAACGCGAAAGATCGGTACAGACACTACGGATTTACGGTAATCTCTCAATCCACAATTTTGTATTAAATTCATAGGAGCATGCTAGGGTTTTTAGAATAATTAATTATGAGCAATATCCATAGATCGATCCGGTTCAGTTTGGTTTTGGTGATTCGGTTCACGGAAAAACACTACAATTGGTATCAGAGCCAGGTTTCTGATTTATGGCTCTGTTGTTCATAATTAAATTCGATAATATGCATGTATGAATTTATTATTGTAGATGTTAGTTTTTGTTCCTCGTGGCAACCCTTTGATTCAGCCCGCGGTGGTTTATCCGTGTAGGGCTGAATTGTTTTGTAAAATCACGAGAAAATTCGTGATTAGAATAGATTTGAAATTGTAATAGAATAATTTCTGTATTTTTCAAATCTGTAATTGAACGGGTCGAGGATGAAGAACGAAGATGGAGCCGACGGAGGGCCGGGCACGGCGGACGGCGGCGAGCGAGCGCGGCCGGCAGCGTGAGCAGCGCGCGCGGTGGATGGCGAGCGAGCGCGGAAACGCGCGGCGCACGCGCGCGTGGCCTGCTGGCTGCGATCGGCGGTCGGCTGCGGGGCGGCGGCGGTCGGCGGCGGCTGCTGTCCCTGCGGCGGTGGCTCATGTTTTGGTGGTTTGTGCAATCCTGTGTAAACCCTAGGTTTGCATTAGGGTTAGGGCAAATCATCAGATCACAAAGGCCTAAAAATCCAAAAGATTTGGTGTATCAAGATTTGGAGGCCCTTGAAGATTTGAGAAGATTTGAATTTATCCATTAAATTCAAAATTCAAATTTGTAATAGATAGATTTTTATTTTCTATTTATTTTGGGGCCACGAGGAATTTTTGTTTGCTTTAATTGTCCTCGTATGATATGTGATTTATTTATGTGCGCAATTAAGCATGTGTAGATAATAGGAAAAGCATGATTTACTGCTTTTATTATTTACAGCTTTTCAAGCATGCTTATGTGATTAATTTCTTTTGTTGGATTATATTTTGGGAATTTTTCGGGCTTGTATTATTACATGCAAAAATTTGGAAAATATAATGACAAAAAGAAATTATGTGTGCGCATAAAAAAACCTTTTAAAAGAAAAATACTAAGCAGATTTTTTAATTAAAATCAATAGACCTCCACAAAGCGGCCCTAGGCTGTAAGTGCATCTCTCGTTCTAGTAAACGTCTACGAGTGTAGCTTGCTAGTTCCCGGAGGTGCATGGGTACGGTTGTTGGGATTTCTAGACAAACAATTTAAATCATGTGAATAGTGGGAGGGTTTTGCGTAAACGTCTACGAGTGTAGCTTGCGTAGACCTCTTTCACAAGTATTCTAGGATTGATTTAAATTAAAGATAACAAAAGCTTTGAGGGCTGTGCGGTATGGTTACGTGCCATGCTAAACTGTCTCTTTTGGCCGGAGTTAAATTTGTGGTTAATTGCTTAGAAGCATCTTAGAATATAATGCAAGAATTGCATCCCTGTTCTTGAGAGATGGCTTGGTCTAAGGTTTTCACTAATTATTAATTTCTAGTGTCAAAAGCATCCTGACATGGTAGTGAAATTAAATGGATTGGGGCTTAAAACCCGCAGTTCTGGTTGAGGGTGACATCGTAAACGTCTACGAGTGTAGCTTGCGGTGGGAACTCTTGGGCAATTAGTGGAAAACATTTGTATTTGATTTATTAAAAGGTTTTCAATGCATTTGTTTTCAAAGTTCAACATGTATGTTCTTCCTTAAGATTCCTTATTGTCTCAGATATGTCTATGTCTAATGTGATCAACATTCTCGCACAAAACACTCTAACTGGTCCGAACTTCCTGGAATGGAAGCGCAATCTCGAATACCTCCTGATTGCAGAAGAGCATATGTTCGTTCTGCAAGTACTTCGTCCCATAGTGCCAACTGCTGAGTCCTCTCAAGAGGAAATAGACTATTATAACAAGTGGGAGAAATCGAACAATGTAGTCAAGTGCTACATGATGACCACTATGTCGAAAGTCTTGCAGCAGCAGCATCAGCACCATAGGGATGCCTATGACATTATGTTAAGTCTGACGGCGACCTATGGGGAGACTGATAGAGCCGTCAGGTTCAATCTAATGAAAGAAATCGTGAGTAAGAAAATGACTGATGGCACCTCAGTGAGAGAGCACGTGGTTACCATGACTCACCTCATGGATGAACTGACAGTGCATGGTTGAGGTATCGACGCTGAGGCTAAGGTCGATATCATATTGAACTCTCTACCCAAGTCCTTTGAGAGTTTTAGACTGAATGTTGTCATGAACAAGAAAGAGTATACTCTTAACGAGTTACTCAATGACTTGATGGCAGCTGAATCGGTCATGAACCCTCAGAAGGTTGCCTTGGCCACTTCTGGTAATCTCTCTGCTGTACCGAAAAGTATGAAGCGGAAGAAAGGGATTAAGAAATGGGCCAAGAAGACACCTATGAAGGATGGTGGGGCTGGGAAAAAGCCTAAGGTGGCGACTGAAAGGGACAGGTACTTCAGGTGTGGTAAGAAAGGACATTGGAGGAAAGATTGTCAAGCCAACAAAGCTAGACAAGGTATGCCATTTTGCATGTATGACTGCAAGCATGATTAGAGTTAGTTGTTGCTCTTCCAGAGCTGTAAGCGCTGACTTGTTAATCATGTTGTTGTACTTTGCAGGGGACCATGCCGACAAGGCTGGTGAGTGAT
>JAPKLW010004080.1:0-31027 GCA_026898455.1 Plectranthus barbatus
GCAACTTGAAAATATTTATATGATGATATATTATATAATAGACGCCTCATTTCAAATAATCAAAATATGATATTTATTTCCATTATATCAATAATTATACAAGTTATTAAATACACATTTACAAATTTATATCATTATCTAATTAAATTGAGAATTATATTAAAATAAAGAGAGAAAATATTTTACTTTTATTATTACTATTTTAACATTTCTAATTGCAATAAAAATATATTTGTTAATTTGAAGACTTTACAATATTTAATTTTATTTCTAAATAAATTTTGAATATAATATATTTATTCAAAAATTCAAGTTTGGTCAAGCATTGTCATAAAATATTTATTATTTTTTTTTTTTTGAAGTTTTATCAGTGATAAAGAGCTAAATAAATATGATCTTGCCGAATTGGAAAAGATATTACAAAGATTAGGCCTTCACTTTGAAAGATTTTACTGGAATGCTAACTGATTTTGTTGAGGTAGCCATGCATGTCGATAATAATTTAATAATGGATGAATTGAGCTACGATCGTCTACAGCTTGCAAGAGATCATGAATCTAATATGCATAAGTTAACAGATGAACATAATATTGTATATGATTCTATTATTGAAAAGTGTTATTCTAATAATAACATATACTTCTTTGTACATGGATACGAAGGAATCGAAAAACTTTTATTTGGAAAACATTATCTGTTGGATTGATGTCAAAAGGTGAGATTGTATTAAACGTAACATCCAGTGGAATTGCATTTTTGTTATTGCCCAGTGGTAGGATAACTCAACTGTGCTTTACTATCCAAATTAATATGAGCGAAGATTCCATATATTGCATAGAACAAATTAGCCCATTAGCCGAGTTGTTGATACGTTGTAGGCTCATAATATGGGACGAAGCACCTATGATGCACAAACATTGCTTTGAAGCATTCGATAAGGCGATGAGAGATATAATGCGATTCCAAAATACACAGAGCAATAATCTACCATTTGGAGGAAAGACAGTTGTGTTTTGAGGTGATTTCAGACAAGTTTTTCAAATCATTCCAAAAGGCAGCAGTTGTGATGTAATTAATGAAACAATTAACTCATTATATTTATGACGTCATGTATGTGTTTTGAAATTGACGAAAAACATGCATTTGAATGTAATTCGTGATGAAATGTAGTATTCACAACTTAAAGAATTTGTTGATTGGGTTGCATCAATTGGGCATGGAAATATGGGTCAACCAAATGATGACGATGGATTTATTGATATTCGTGAAGATATTAGCATTAAATTTTATGGTGATCTAATTAAAACTATTGCTGATAGTATATATCCTGCAATTGATTTTGGATCAACAAATATTTATTTTTTGCAGCATAGAGCTATTTTGGCACCTACAAATGATGTAGTTTAGAGAGTTAATCAGTATATGTTATCATTGAATAAATATATTAGCAAAATATACTTAAGTTTGGATTCATTGTGTCAAATGAAAGTATATCTGACATTCTTAATGAGGTGGACACTTCAGAATTCTTAAGTTTATGCAATGGTACTCGATTGATTTTGACACAATTTGGTAATCATGTAATTGAGGCCAAGATTTTAAGTGGAAAGAATATTGGTGATAAGGTATTCATTCCCAAGATGACTATTATTTCATATGATCCCCGAATTCCATTCAAATTTCAACGAAGACAATTTCCAATACAAGTGTCATATGCTATGACAATAAATAAGAGCCAGGGGCAGTCACTTTCATATGTAGGAATTTTACTCAGCAAACCAATATTTGCTCATGGATAGTTGTATGTAGTTGTGTCTAAGTTCACAAGTCGCGTTGGATTAAAGATCTTAGGTTATGACAAAGAGAACAACAGTTTGTCGAAAATTTCAAATATTGTGTACAATTTTTTCAGAAAATTTAATATTTGATATGTAAATGATCAATTTTCATAACATTAGATCATTTTATTAGTTATTTTTATATGTTCTAAATTTCAGTTATAAAAATATATATGTATATTTAAATACATATATATATATAATATAAATTCATTAAATAAACATATAAACCGCGCAGGTAGCAATCTAGTCTAATTTCATAGTGATGTAATCATAATTCATATATTAAATACTTTATTGATTGTTTATGTACCATCTCTTCTCCCCTATAGACATGCAATCTAATTTCATAGTGATGTAATCATAATTCATATATTAAATACTTTATTGATTGTTTGTGTACCATTTTATCCTTTCACTCTATTACTACTTCTAGATAAATCAAATTCTACAAAATAAGTATATTTTTGCTAAGAAAAAATATTTCTCATAATTGATTCTACACTAATTTATTTAAGGAGTTTTATTGATTCAGGACCCGAAAGATTAATTGTCAATTCAGGACTCAAAAGATCACAAAAATTCTCAGGACTCAAAAGATTATACAATTCTCAATCCAGGACTGCAATATCAGGTCTTGAATTGAGAATTGTTTGATCTTTCGAGTCCTGGATTGACAAATTATCTTTCAAATTCTGAATTGATAATTTAACTATCTTTTGGGTCCTGAATCGATAATTCTCATTTATTTAAGCATGATGTGATTTAAGTAAATCAAATTACGCATGTGGAGTAGCATATACTAATTCCGATCTAAATTAATTAGCTCATTGGAAAATTAATCCATCTCTGAAATTAAATTTTTAAATAAATTCTAAATATACCTATTTGAGATTAATTGATTTTAGATTCTTAATCCAGTTCTTAAAATATAACAAATATAATTTAAATATTCGAGAAAATTGGTTATTACATATACCATCTACATGCCGAATATATAAATATTATTTTTATTTTAAATGTTGTAATTATTATTGGCATTAGTATTAATCATATATATTTATTTCAATAAATGTTGATATCTGATTTCTTTCTTTTTTTCGATTAATTATTTTCTCTTGTTCTACATTTTTTTTTATGAGTCATTTAAAAAAGATATAAGGGTGAATTTAACCTTTCGATTATTCTAGTAGGATCAAATTAACCCCTCTCTGACTATTTGGCTCAATTAAGCCCCTCGACTTTTAAATTGGTTCACTTAAACCCCTTTACTTTTAAAATGACTAGAATGCCCTTAAAAATAGCAAAAATATTTTATGATTCTAAACTTATTTTAATTTCTTTTCTTTTGTATTACTTATATTATTTTGATATTTTATTTTTAACTTGTGAAAAAAACACTATGTAAAATAATAAATATGTCAATTAATTGTTTTTTGTTATATTTATTTTGAATTTATTGTATATTAATTTATTTACTTTGCATTTATATTATGTTTTTTTATAAATTAAAACACCTAATATTATAAATATATATAAAATAATAAATCTGTCAATTAATTTTCTTTTCTAATAGAAAACTAGAAACGTCATTAAATCATTTACGTTTAAAGAATAAAATGTTTATAATAATAATAATAATAAATATGATATATGTACTAAAAATATGATATATTATTGACGTATATATTTGTGAAATAAAATTATATCTGGGTGCTGGAAGTTTACGAGTTTATAATACCTTCTCATTCATTAAAATGGTGTCATTCATTAAAATGGGTATTAAGCCAATCAAGTGAATAATAAAAAGAAAAATCGAACATTAAAGCAATTATTTCCAAATAATTAATTTATAAAATTGCAACCCTAACCTAGTCCATGGTGATAGAAGAAGCCGAGCATCATCACATCATGAGTTGTTGCCTCTGGGAAAAAAAACCATACATATATATTATGGAAATAGTTTAATTTAAAAATAATTTATAATTAGAAACGCATTGATAATATACCAGATTTACTTTATTGTGTTTAATCTTAATCTTCTTATTTTTACATAAATATTATTATTGTAAACTTTAAACCTAAAAGATTTAATCATTACGTGTTTTACTAAAAAAAACTTAATTGACATATTTATTATTGTTTAATTTTTATAATATTAGTTGTTTATATTTGTTTAAATAAATATATACATTCTAAGAAAATCATATACAAAATAGTAAACGATTTAAAAATAAAAAAGAAATAATAAAGCATTTAAATTTATCTCTTAATTAGGATATAATAGTAATTTTATTAGTTAATGTGTTAAATTGAGCCAATTTTAAAAATTAAAGAACTTAATTGAACCAAATAATTAAAGAGGAGCTAATTTGTTCATAATAATCAAGGGTCTAAATGACCCTTTTCCCATTAAAATAATACTTATAATATCTTACATTAATACATTGTTATATTTTTATATTATAGTTTGATTATGATGTGGATTATTTTAGTGGTTTTGTTATATTAAAAAGAAATTATTTGGGTATAAATAATATTAATAATATTATTGATTTCATATATTTTTCTAACAGATATATTTTATAGAGTAGTGTATAATATTGTTACAGAATACCGTGTAATCTCAGTATACCTCAATATGCCAAAAAACCTCGATACAGTTAGCACATAATTACAATACAGTAACAATATTTAATGTGTTGTATAAAATTTTTGGGTGTACCATTAATTATGGTACGATAACAATATAAACTTTATCCTACTATGAAATTCAGTAGGTTATATATCAGCAACCGGGTCAACCACTCAAACACCCAACCATTTCAATATTTAATTAATTTCTTTGTCATCCACATCACTCAACACATCCACAATAATTTTATGAAGTTGATCAATAACCACCCAATCATACCATTATGTATAATTCTTCTATTTGGTTTTATTTATTTTTATTTTTAAAATCAAAATATTTGTTATAATTAAATTAATAAAAAACATAAGTGTAATTTAGTATTGTTGAGAATATTATAAAGTAAAAAAAAATATATCAAAAGAAAATGAAAAATTATACTCCCTCCGTCCCATAACATTAGTCTTGTTTCATTCCGGCACAGATACCAATGCGAGTAGAAATAGAGGAAATTAATATTTTATTAATAAGTGTATATTAATTTTCTATTTTAAGAAAGATGACTAATATTTGGGACAGACGAAAAAAGAAAACAGGACTAATGTTATGAGACGGAGGGAGTAAATTTTAGTATATTATTTATTTATTTTTATTTTATCATTTAAAAAATATATCAATATTAGTATTAAATTTATAAAAAAATTAAATTTGCAAATGGAATAGAAACAAATGTCTACATTTTATTAATGAATCAATAATTAATTAAAAGAAAATGAGATGGACTCACAGACCACTTGAGGTTGGAGAGGTTGCAGTTGACCACAATTTAAAAAAATTTCAACATTTTTCTTTTGGCGATTGGATTGGAAGTTGCTGATATTTATAATCTAACCACTAGTAAATCATACTCCCTATTTCCCGTTAGATTAGTCCATATTTCTATTTTCATCTGTGTCATTACATTAGTTAACTTTCCTAAAATGAAAAAAAAAACTACTCACATCAATAAATTATTAATTCCACTACACTCACAAATATTAGTTTCTGTGCCGAAACCAAACTGAACTAATCTAATTGGACGGAGGGAATATATAGCAAATCATATATAGTGAAACAAAAAATCCTATATACCATACCATCTCACCCCTAACCCCTAGTAGTATATCATATATAGTGAAACAAAGATATACAGACTGAACTCCGACTGCGAAAGACAACAATCCTAAGATTAAATTAATTTGCAAAATCAATTTGACTTAACTTTTAACTACCATTACCACTTCAACATGTCACGTATTTAACAAATTGTAGTTGGATATGCAAGAAAAAGATACACAACTCAATCAAATAATGCATTTATTCGGAAAGAAATCAAAGAGCAGTTTGAGGTTTTGTTTACTTACAAATTGCTGCTATACAAGCAAACAAAAATTGCACATGAAAGACAATGGTAATTATGTTTTACATAAATTCAGAATGCACGCATCATGGGATTTCTTCAATTATATTATTACCATGAATCAAAATATCAAAGGCACCAAATGTTGGAGTCATCAACGCAGATCAATGACATCAAATTTGAGACTAGGATTCATATAAACATCTGTACAGTTTCTGTATATGGGACTACCGTCAGAGGTGGGATCGTGGGAATGAAAACCACGCCGTGGACACTGCCTGATCACAGTCATGCCACCTGAAGTCAACCGGAAAATGCCATGGTTCCTGATGATAACGAAATCTAGGTTTTAATAATGCGATCAAACAGAAGGCAAAGCAGAATTCGAAGAATATATAAATCAAAGAGATAACCTTGAATTGTCTCTTGGTGCCATGACAATGGCAATGGCTTCTGGCAACATGATCTGTACAACAAGCATTTATTCAAGAAAAAATGGAATCAAATTTGAATGATTAAACATCCGACATTTCAATCAATTCAGAAGATCTATTTGAGACCGATGCATGCATATGTAACTTAATTATATTTATTTTTCTTTCGTTTTTGGATAAGAAACTAATTTTAGTGAAATGAGGCAGATACTATAAAGGACAAGTCGCAGCCAACATTCCTAAAAACTGCCTCATCTTAAGATACAAATATCAGTCACTTGATAAATCTAAAACAAATAATCTCTTAAATTTGAAGGGCTCAAGGCCCACAAGCAAAACCCCAAACTAAAACCTGACCCATACTACCTCTATAAGGGAACCCGCAAGTTTATGACCAATTGCTAAGGAAAAGGTAGACATGATTTACAGAAAATAATATTTTCCAGTCTCTGAATCCCCAAGCACTCTAACCTGCCCTGCCCCCCCCCCCCACACACAAACCTCTCTTCCCTAAATAATAAAAATCAAAAGGATGTGGATAAAAACAAGGAAATATAAATAAGTTTCCAACCTGATACGAGTAGTGGGTGTGCACATCAATCGATGACATGAAACAAGATTGTGTAGGATGTGTCTGCAAAACAATAAGCAGCTTTTGATATATTAATCAAGAATTTTTTGATTTTAATAACAAAATACTTCTGGCTAACAATCCATCGTAAAAGCATTAACAAGGACATCAATCACTACAAGGCAATTTTTCATGGCAAATCTAAGCGGCAAGACAAGAACAGCTATATGTTTAATTACATGAACAATACAAGCCACAAAAAATTAGCTTCCACATAGAAAAGTTGGCAACTCAGTTCAACAAGTAGAGATCAGACAAAAACTATGGTGATTAGAAGATGACGAATTGCAGAAGTTGAACTTCTGATTTTGTACTTTAATGAGAGAAAAATAGAAAACCATTACATATTATGGCAAATTAAGTTGATTGGAGAAGTAAATGAACACAAATATAAACCCATCTGGATCCATAAAATCAAATTATATATACCTAACAAAACAGGGCATCAAAATTAATCAAAGCTCATGAATGGCTTTTATGCTGTCTCGGAAAAAAAGTTCAAACCTGGCTCAAAAATATACTTGAGCTGTTTCTTGAGCATGTTAGAATATATTGTGTATATATAAATATATATCTTCAAGATTTCTTGTCCTAAATTTGCCCTACTTGTATAAATAGGTGGATTGATTTTATCAATAATATAATAGAGATTTCTCTCACATGTTTGGTTATCTTTCGTTCATGGTATCCAGAGCATGTTTCAATCTTAATTAGAGGATTTGGGTTTTGAGTGATTAGATTTTCGAAATTTTGAGTTCTGTGAGGATTTGGGAATTAGGGCTTTTTGGGAAGAACACAACGGCGAAGTAAATTGCTGCCCATTCCGCATATGCCGCCAATCGATCATCATCACCAGCACAGGAAGGTGTGCCGCGACCGGCGTCTAAAGTCCGGCACCGAGAAGCTGTGCATGTGAAGCACACGCACCTGAAAGGTTGGAGGCTCGTGGCTAGCTGGAAAATTTTCCAGCAACTTTCATTGTGCTCGCCTATTTCACCTCTATCAATACGTGTACTTAGTTGGATAAACATCTGACTGGAGTTGGATATCGTTTTGGTACAAATTGGATATTTCGCTGCTTTATGTACATATATTGTGGAAAAGTATGAAGGTTGCATGTAACTCTGGAAATTTGGTTAGAGTACTTGTTGATGAGTATGCCCAACTGCTTAAATTTCAAGAAACATGTAAGTCTCATTTCAGCTATTGTCGGGTCAAGTAATTCCAATACTTGGCCCCTTTCTTCGTCGTCTAAATGGGTTATTAATTCTAGTGCACAAATCATATGACAAGTAATCCAAGTGAATGGCCTAGATTAAAATCAGATAGCACTATCTCACCTATTACCTTAGCTGATGGTTCCAAATCTCACGTTAATGGATTATGGAACTATCCAACTTACACCTTCCTTGCCCTTGTCATCTATCTTGAGCTTACCTCTATTATCTTATTATTTGATTTCTATTAGTAAACTGACATGAGCTATTAATTGTTGTGTCTCTTTTTTTCCTAATCATTACTTGGTTCAAGATTTGTTGACGAATACGATTATTGGTAAAAGACACGAGTCAGCCGGTCTATACATTTTTTACACGCAACATCACACATTTGTCGCATGTTCAAGCACCATCACTCCCACGGAAGCGCATTTGTTGTTAGGTCATCCATCTCTCCCTTTATTACAGAAAACGTGCACTCAGTTCTCTCATTTATCATCTTTAGATTATGAGTCATGTTAGTTTGCTAAACACCACTGTGTTCATTTAAGTCCTCGAGCCAATAAACAAGTTAGTGAAAGGTTTGAGTTGGTCCATTCTGATATTTGGGATCCATGTTCCATTACATCTAACATGGGTTTTGTTATTTTGTAACATTTGTGGATGATCACACTCATATTATCTGGCCTTATTTGAGGAAAACCGTCCTAAACTATTTATACATTTTTTGCCATTTGTGCTAAAGATTAAAACTCAGTTTAATGTGAATATCAAAACCCTTCTAAGTGATAATGCTAAGGAATCTCTCTCCGACACATTTAATAAGTATATGATTCACAATGGCATTCTTCACTAATCATCTTGTGTCGACACACCTTCTCAAAACGGGGAAGTTAACGAAAAAATGTTTACACTTGATAGTGCCAGAGCCTCGTTATTTGCTATTAAAGTCCCTAAACACTTCTTTTTTTGAACAGAAATATATTTATTTAAATGTGCACACCCACGAATCTTGAACCTATGACTCTTGATCACAGGCAAGGCGCTACTGCTTGTTTCTCGTTAATTGCATGTCATCTTCGGTTATTTGTTGTCTATCTCCTTTTCATGTTCTTTTTCCATATTCGCCTTTGTTTCTTATTGCACCTAGAATGTTTGGATGTACTAGTTTTGTTTGGGATGTTCATCCTTAACTAATCCAAAATCCTTTAAGTGCATATTTTTTGGATACTCTAGGTTACAAAAGGGTTACAGTCCCATACAAGAACATTGTATTTGCTTCGCTAATGTTACCTTCTTCGGTAATACTACTTATTCTCTGGTTTCTACTCCTTGGAGAACATAGTTTTTTATATACATTACTGCATCGAATTGGCCCATACAAACTTTATCTCGACAACCACTCCATGTTCCAAGTGCTTCTCATGTGGTGCTTGAGCTGACCAATCCATATCCTCATGAGCTAATAGCTTCAAATCAGAACCCATCTGAAGTGATGATCTTCTTATTGCTCTTCAAAAAAAATATACGCTCTTGCTCCTTTCCCATTACTTTTTTTGTTTTAAATAATTATTCGTTTGTCACTACTCGTGTTTTGGTTACTTAACTTATTTATGTTGTTAAACCTATATTTATTGTTGAATCTTGGGCTCATTCTGGTTGGCAAGCTGCCATGATCGAAGAGATGAATGTATCATATGCAATTGGTTGGACATTGCTAGACCTACCGGTTGGTAAACAGCCTATTAATCGTAAGTGGGTATTTATTATCAAGGTAAATCCAAATGGTTCTATTGCTAGTTTGAAGGCTTGTCTTGTTGCTATGCTCAGACTTATGGTGTGGATTATTTTGATGCATTTTCTCCTATGACCAAACTTCATTCTATCAATCTTTTGATTTCCATGGTAGCATCTCATCATTAGCCTCTTCACCAATTGGATAACAAGAATGTTTTTTCTACAATGGTGATCTCATGGAAGATGCTTACATAGACCAAACACCTTGTTTTGTTGCTTAGACGGAGTCTACAAAGGTATGTTTTTTGAAAAAGTCTTCGTATGGTTAGAAGTCGACCCCTCATTTTTGAAGATGAGTAAATATGATCATTCTGAAGACGATCTATTGGTGATTTATGTAGATGATATTTTCATTACTCGTAATGACTATGCAAGGATTATATCCTTAAAATCATTCTTACATACTCAATTTGAGACTGAAATTTGGGAATGTTGAAATAATTCTTGAGGGTTGTATTTTCTTATCTCAAAGAAAGTATGTACTTGATTTACTATTTGAGACACAAAAATTAGGGGTTAAACCATTGATATGAAGCAGATTCGTGAGATTAACTCGGAGAAGGGGACTTCCACACTTGTCGGCGGCAACGGGCATGAGCTTACTTCTGTGGGCGTAGCTTAATTTGCATTATCTAGTTATTTTAATTAAGTTAATTATTTTCTTAGATTTAGTTGAGTTATTTTAGGATAAGATATTTATTTCCTAGTTTGATTTTATTTGATTTGATTTTGTTTAGGAAAGATATGATTTCGTTTAGGAAATGTATCTTTAAGATATTGTTTTGGGGAATTTAAATCCCCATTATGATTAACTTTTCATTAAGGAATAAAATTATCATTTTGGGAGCGTTTATTCGCTTGGGCACGTCTTGTACGTGATTAAGGTTCAGCTTCTATCAATTGGTCTGACATGCTGGATCCCGTTCCCACCGGAATGTCGTTCAAGTTAGAATTCGACCAAGAGACGAGGGAGAAATTGGTAGAGATTGTAGTAAAACTCGTTACCCTATCTGCTTCGATTCTTCAATCGCAGCATAAGGGCTCCACAATGCAAGGCACAGTGACTACCAGGGAGAAGGGACTCTGCAGCAGAGGGCGCACTCGCTGAAGGTGCAGCGCAGGCTGGAGGTGCGTCGGGTATGAGCGCAAGTTGGGCGCAGGAGGCTCTGCGAAGGCTGGAAGCACAAAAGGCGCTAAGGGCTTGGGGGCAGGTAAGGGGGAGATGGCAGTGCAGAAGCCGCATCAGAAATGCAGGCCGTCAGGGACACAGCAACGACACTCGTGCGGGGGGCGCAAGAAATTGCGCGCGCATAAAGGATGTCATGTGCATGTGACGCGAGCGATGGCCGGCGCAGGGTGCTGCAAGCGGCGCAGCAGCAACGGGTGTTCTAGGTACGGACGGCACAGGTGGCGCGGATCTGAGACAGGTGGGGAAGACTGGGGCACCGGACAACGGCGCGATGAGGGCACAAATGTATGGGCAGGAGTCTCGATGACCGGGCACAATTGTGGGTGAGTTGACGGCCAGCGGCGATGGTCAAACGCTGGGTGTTGGAGCTACAATGAGGATGAAGAAGAAGAAAGGGACACATGGCACAACGAAGAAGAAGAATGTTGTGAAGGGCGCTGCAAAGAAGATGAAGAAGGGCTTAAGGGGAACAATCAAGGAGGGAGGCGCAACAAGGGGTGCTGGAAGCATGAACCCATCACTGCGTGGAGGATCCAATGGGATGGGTCGCTTGTGCGGAGCAGCAATTTGAATTGGACGCTACTCCGCGCACGAAGGTGGCAGTCACGGTGGTGGCAATGGCGACGGCTGCATTTTATTTGATGACATGGCTACGAGTGAGGAAACCAACAATACCGTGGGTAGAATTTCATAGTTCGTTTCATTTTTCAGACTTCAACCTTGAAGGACAAGGCTGTTTTGAAGGAGAATGGAATTGATATGAAACAGATTCATGAGATTAACTCGGAGAAGGGGACTTCTACTCTTGTTGGCGGGAACGGGCATGAGCCTACTTCCGTGGGCGTAGCTTGATTTGTATTATCTAGTTATTTTAATTAAGTTAATTATTTTCTTAGATTTAGTTGAGTTATTTTAGGAATTAGGATAAGTTATTTATTTCCTAGTTTGATTTTATTTGATTTGATTTCGTTTAGGAAAGATATGATTTCGTTTAAGAAAAGTATCTTTAAGATATTATTGGGATATTGTTTTGGGGAATTTAAATCCCCATTATGATTAACTTTTCATTAAGGAATAAAATTATCATTTTGGGAGCATTTATTCGCTTCGGCACGTCCCATACGTAATTAGGGTTCTGCTTCTATCAACCATGCAATATAAATTATTCCTAATTTACAACTTATAGAGATGGTAAACTATTTGATGATCCAGAGAGGTAGAGGTATACAAAGTTGGTTGGAAAACTAAACTATCATAGGGTAAGTCGCCCTAATATTGATTTTTCAATTATTTTAGTAGGTCAATATATGTCTTCATCTATTATTGATCATTGATAGGCAGTTGAACAAATCTTGTATTATTTGAAAGAAGCACCAGGACGAGGGATTGTGTATAGTGATCATTACCACAATAGGATTGAATGTTTCATAGACGCTGATTGGGTTGGGTCAAAGGAAAATCGTAGCTCTACTACTGGATATAGTGTTTTTGTTGGAGGTTAATCTAATTTCATGGACAGGAAATAAATAACAATTTGTTTCGCGATCTAGTGTTGAGTTTGAATATAAAACTATGGCTAAAGTCGCATGCAAGGAGTTGTGGGTAAAAGAATTTCTAAATGAAGTTGCATTAAAGGTCTCAATCCCTGCAAAGTTGCGGTGTAATAATCAAGGTGTAATGCATATTGCATCTGATCCAGTCTTTCATGAACAAACCAAGCACATTGTGATTGTCACTTTGTTCATGAGAAGATTCAATAAGGTCTTATTTATGGATATGTGACGACTAAAGATGAGCTTGGAGATATGTTAACTAAAGCTCTTAATAGTGTTCAGGTTGATTATCTTTGTAACAAGTTGGGCATGATTAACATCTAAGCTCCAACTTGAGGAAATTGTGTATGTGTATTATATATATCTTCAAGATATTATTTTCCTTTTCCTGGATTTTCCCTACGTGTGTATATGGGTGTACTAATTTGATCAAATATTACAATAGAGAATTCTCCCACACATGTTTGATTATCTTTCGTTTAACAAGCATGATTGAATTTGGAATATTGTTTGCACTAGATTGAACATAGATACCACCTCTGTAGTCCATGAGATGGATTTACTCCTTGAATGTCCACAAAGATACAAGAAAATTCTAATTATTTTGTAAAAATGCTACAAGTTGGCTAGGAACAGGGCGCAGAGTGTCAGCAAAATATTTGATGGTACAATAATCTTAGTAGGTATATCACTAAAACTATCAATGTATCTCGTTAGTATTAACCAAGAGAAGTAGTGACAAAATGATGTAAAAAAGGACTATTGTTGTACGTATGCACATAATTCCTTACTAAAGAGATAATTGCAAATATGCTTCAAACCGTTTTTAACTACGAGTCGAGGACAGCAAAAACATATTGTAAACCTTCAAAGAATCAAATAAAGAAGTAGGATAACTTCAGCCAGCCAACCACGAAAAAGAAGGGCAAATTTAACTCACATGGATCCATCCAAGGGGAAAAAGACTCTGTTTGTCCTGGACTTCAAATATTTCCTCCTCGTTTGTGGTCTGGCACTGGTAGGGAAATATGATTTAGATTACTTAGTGGACTAACTTGGAGCAGTGTTTAAAAGTGCAGCGCTCTGGCTTACCGAATCTGAAGTTGATTCTTGTTTTGGTATAATAAGAGCAGTAATGTAGAATTTCCGGTCTTTCTGCGATAAAAAGCAAAAAAAATATTTCTTTAAAAAAATAGGGAAACACATCCAGCATAATAAAATGCTAGAGATATAATTCTAAGTATTGAACAGACAAACAAAATAATTGTAATAATTACCAGGGACCCCGCAAGGACACCACATGTTTCTAAGTTTTTATTGGTGTTTGACTTGGCTAGCTTCATAAAACTGTTCATCAGTTCGGTTGACTGATACAAGAATGAGTGCCATGATTATTTCTATGTTCTGGAAGCTTTAATAATCATAGAGATACTTATAAAGACATTTACTAATTCAGGGCAGAATCAGAAAGGTGCTGCAAACAATATGAAGGACCTTACTATGTGCAACTGCATGGGATCCTCAGAGCATACTAAAGAATCATTGGATGCATTTTCCAATCCATTTTCTGTTTGAGTGGCTGGACTGGATGTTGGAATCAAATCATGTACCTCTGCTAGAACAGGTGGAGGAGAAGGTTGTCTAATAATAACTTCACTTTGAGAGGCAATTTCATCTTCAAAAGAAATTAGGGACATAGAATCTTGAATTTGGTGGTCATCAGTTTTTGGCAGAACTACAGATTCCACGCTTGATGTTTCTTGTTCTGAGCAGCCATCTTCCTCTTTCATCACAATCCCTTCTTCAATAGAATTCTGAGTGCTAATAACCCTTGAACAAAAATCAATGAATCATAACAGAACCAAATCCATTGGAAAGACAATAGCCCAAACAGGTCATTTGCAATAAGTAGGTATTTGAAAATCATGTACTATGTTCAAAGAGCACATTCTGTCCAAAAATAAGAACTACAGATACAAAATAATGTAGCGGCAATCTTTGAGTTCATGATGGAATGAAGGTAAGATTACAGTTCTAGTCTTTGACTTACTTAGGAATCGGAGGAGGAATGAGGTCTAAATTACTTGGATAATGAACCTGCAGATGTAAATAATATCAATAACCAGGCACTTAACAAAGAACAAAATAGAAATGTGATTTTTACACACCTTATAGTTAGTTGGAGGTTGCCACTGCCCACGAAGCCCATTTGGGCCTAAAATAGAATGTTTAGAAAGGGTTTCCTGCTTTGGGCGGGGAATGCTTAATGATCTACAGGAAAAACATCAAATCACAACAAAAGTCCGCCAATATTACATGCAGATACATCAAATATTTTATTTTGAAAAGTACAAGTGCATAAAATATGATAAAAATCAATCCCAAATAAATTTTAGATGTTTGTTCTTAAAATGGTGACAAATCAAAAGTTGGGAAAATTAATTGATCGAACCAAAACCATGATATTGGTGTAGTACTCTAAATTGTCGGAGAAATAAATTGGTGTAACCAAAAACTTGGAAATTCAAAATTGAGGGAAAATCTAAAAAGGTTTCTCCATGTTATTATGTATGTATTACTTAAAACTACTTTTTTATCTTTATTAAATTTATACATGCAGTCAGAATTTATGGTGCAATCATTTTGAATATGTATTTTTAATGAAGAAAAATAAATATTATTTATGGACAAATCATTTAATTGTTTACATAATTTTATTGTACTTTAATATCATAAACTGGACATCAAATCTCTGTTTGTGCATCGCCACGAAATGATAGACCATGCAGCATATCTTATTTTCTTCAGTTAATAAATATATTTAGTTGATAAAAGTATCTCCTGAAATCTCAGAATTTTCACTATCGATTTATATTTCTTATACTCATCACTGAAACTCTAACAATTGAAATATAATAAATAAATAATATCAACTAGAACAAAGTTAGGATTTGAGATTACCCTTCTAGTGCCAGAAGCATTTCCCTCAATTGCTTAAAATCTCATTATTAGTTCATGTTTATAAATCAATACACCTAAAAGACGCATAACATAGCTCTAAATCAGGTTTTTCATGAGTGAATATATTCTGTAACCTAATTCATTTTTCTAGATGAGATATCTCTTGTTACTTTGGCCAAATTGTAAAGAATGAACTGAACCTGGAACTACTAATTCCGGCAATCACCAATAAGTGGCAGCATTGGTTGATCAAGCAAGCATTGAAGATATGTTAAGAAATCTAGAGTCTCTCAGGCAGATTAAAAGGCACATAATTATAAAACATGGCCAAAATGGGACATCATAAGTATGAGATGAGTAGTAAGGAAAACATGCATTATTCTGCCCAGCAAACAAAGGATTAATATCAGAATCAACTTACATTCTTTGGAGATGTTCAGTAATCGGTTTGCTAAGTGAGAGAGCATTAGGAACTTGATATTCATATTGGTTAGTAACAGGCTGCAGACTCTGTTACAAAGCCAAACAATTGAGTTATTATCCCTTAACATATTAGTTGCAGAAAGAGCTTAATTAGTTGGGGTAAAAGTAATCTGTGTGTCATATGAGAATACATTGATTATAGACAGAAGTTTCAGAAAATAGTCCAATTATAACCAACAAACAAACATCATAATGATGCAATATCAATTGACTATATATCATAGTTATACCTGCTTTCTATTATAATCATTCCAGTTTTTCCTGGTGGCAGGCCATTCAACTGAAGATCCCAGAGTTTCATTTTGTAGAGAAATCCGCGGTCTATTTAGTTCATAAATTTGTTTATATTGTAACTCCTGAAGTTTTGCCTGAACAGCTGGTTTCAATTCCTCGAGCTCAGCCAGTGCAGCTTTCAATTTCTGAAAAGGCAGTTAAAGGAAAAATATAATAATTAACCAATTAAGAAAAACTATAAAAACAACAACAGCAATAAGAAGATGAACAACATTAGCCAATTGTTACCCTTTTGAGATACAGTTTACTGCTTTGTGAAGATGTTCTATAGTCTTGATGGCAAGGTATTGTCTCAGTCACCAAACTACAACAAAAGACAACATGCAGCTTTCATAAAACTGATGTTTCCGTATTTCACGCTACCTGATATATTTTAGGATAAATTGTTACTAAATCAAACAACAAACCCAAACACATGATTGTTTCTCACCTTGAAAATCTAAGGAGCATAACATAAAGGTCAATAACATTCTTTTCTTCACGAAAGATGTCAGCCTACATAGTAAAAGGAATAAGAAACAGTCAAAATTGTTGGAAATCATCGGAAATTATCAAAAGAGAACCATCAGGTATTATCAAAGATACTACGCCAAGATTTTCAGACATACTCAAAAATGAGTAACTATAACTGTCTCAGCAATGTAAAGAAAGAGAATCAGTGAATCACATGAAGCAAAACCAACAAATTTCACCACTCGGTAACCATGAGGACAATCTAGCTCTCAATAACATAATTATCCGTCCTATTAAGAGAAACAATGTTCAAATAGTTGTGCTTTCTTTATGTTCAAACAACAAATGCTTACAAACAGATTTCCAGCATTTACTTTCCTATTCCCCAGAAGTCTGAATGTTTCTATTTCTTTTCAGGATATCTAGAATTCTTCCATAAGAATATATGATTCAAAGTAGCCACATGATTACTCAGAAACTTCAAAGGCCACCTTAAAAGTTAAAATACATGCTCATATTAGAACTCATTATTAGTTCAAGCTGGTATATTTGGATGGATGGGGGCATAACTGGAGTCGGAATCAATAAGGAAATATGCAACCACAACATACGCAGTGCTTCAAAAGACGCAAGCTATTAAAGCCACTGTGGAAAAACACATTCCATAGATACAAATGTTTATATTCCTTTAAGCATACGAAAAGGTGTAATAAGTTTTCAGTCGGCTTTCAATTCCATAAAAAAAGAAAAACAAAACAAAACAGTCAAAGGAACAATCAAGAAAAGAAAAAGAAATAGCTCCAATTAAGGGTGATTACCTGCTTGAGGATATTATCGGCGATTCGGTTATAGTAGCGTAGAGAAATCCGATTGTCGACGTCGATCTTCTTGGTAACGGCGGCGATGCTTAATCGCCCTCCAGGCGAAGATCGAGGCATCATCTTTGACCAACTCTCTCTCTCTCTCAGTTCGGCGAATTTTGACTTGGGAAGCCCAAAGAAGAAAACCCACGTTCAAGATCGAAGTAGGGTTCACACGACGCCGTTCTACCGTCCTTTGTTTTCTAAACAGATGCATAGGGTCTCGTTTTTCTTCATCAAGAAATTGAATAGTAAATGAAACGTTTAGTATTTAAAAATAAAAGGATAATATATTATCGATTTTATATAAGAGTTTTGAAATTATCCCACCAAAATTATAGAAAAATGTACATATGAAAAAAAAATATTGATAAATTCATGGTTTTTTTGCAATTATTAATTCACTAGGTATTGTGCCTGTTATAACTCTAGTAATTTAATTGATTGAAAAGAGTAATTGATTGAAAAGAGTACTAAGAAAGACGGTGTCTGGCCTCAATTTTTTAGAAGAATCAATAGACCCTTTTGGTCTGCTCTTTCTCTTATTTATATTGATGAAATCTATTACAAGGAGGTAACTTGGATAAGGGAATCTATATCTATATATATCTAAAAGCAAGACCCCTAGCCAAAAATTCCCCCCCCCAAAAAAATATACCAAAAATAGTTACTCTATATATTAGGTAACTAAGAACAAATATGGTAAGTAAATAACTAATTAATACTAATTATTCTATAAAGTATATATATATATAGAGATATATTATTAAATAGATTTAATAATAGCTAATTATTTATATTTCTCATTTATGGATACATAAATGAATTAATTTCATTACTAATATATAAATTATAATGAAAAACTTGAAAGAAGTTTCAATTATTATTTAAGAATAATATTTTTTATATTAATGTTAAATAATCAATTTTATTACAGATTTATAGTCCAAAAATTTAAACTTAAATAATTCATATTAATTAAATTACTATGTGCTTTCAAATTATAATTTAAATATTATCAATATTGACTTTTTTTATTAATAATGATTATTCAATAATTAGAATTATTAAAACATAAATTTATAAAATTCGTAAACTTAACAAAAATGCTTAATTCATTGATTATTCATAAAAAATGCTTAATTTACGTTATTCGTTAAAAAGATTTATGACTAAATAATTAAATTTGAAAGCATAATTAGTGGCATTCTCATTGATTTCTTTTCACTATCATTAGTATAAATAGGGTCTAATTCTCAAGAACAATCAGAAGAATTTTCATTTTGTCATTATCATATTTATAATACCATCATGTACTGCTTTTTTTTTAATATCTTTTCTTTTGATTCTTATACATGGTGTAGCGAATATGAAGTTGTCGTCTAGGGGCGCTTGAATTGTTTGAAATTCAGAAGAAGATCTTGAAGCATGAGTGAATCTAAAGGGGTGCTTGAAGTATTTGAAATTCAAAAGATCTTGAATCACGAGTGGATCTAGAGGGGTGCTTGAAGTATTTGACGTGGTAAAGCTCAACCAATTGTATGGGTATTTTTGTATGATTGATTAATTGGGACTTAGTGTATATAACTGTTGTTAGTGAATTTCATTTCTCTTGATAGGAAGAAGAGTGGACACATTGAGATTCTGAATCGCTAAAAACTGTATTTATTTTTTCTTAACCTCCTGTTTGTTTGTTTTTCTGTTGATTTTCTTGAAACTTATCAATTGGATATTGGTGAAGTATATCAAAAAATTGACTAAGTAATTCTTTGACCTAACATTTTTGACAAACAATTTGTAACTGAACTTGGGCTCACCCAGTTACATACACGCTTTCGCACGCTCCGTTTGTTTTGCACATACTATGGTTGGTTAGTTGATTGCATATATTTTAATTAATTGCATTCTCGAAATCAAATATGGATGTAAAAAAATGAAGAACATCTAAATATCTTTATGTTTAAACTCAAAATCAATTAAAAAATTTATACTTCTGCGCTCAATTATGACGAGTTATGTTAGTATGCAATACCAAACTCAAAAAATGAAGTGTACTATATGGACATGCACTATATTTTTTAGATATATTTTTAATATCCATAATTAATATATACATTTATATATACTAAAAGACAAAATTTCTCTTCAAAATTTTCCCCCCAAAAAATACTTACCAAATATAAACTTACAATATATTTGGTAAGTAATATTAAATATGTTAAGTAAGCAATTATTTATGATTAGTAAATATGGTAATATTAAAAATGATTTAACTATAAATTTATCATGAAAAAATTCAAAATTCGTGTTTAATTTAAACATGAACACATTTAAGCAAGCACATTGGAAAAGAAAATGTTACTAATTTGTATATTATCGATTATTTGTTTTGGTTAATAACCAAACTAATATGGATTCTACTGATTCATGTTAAATAATTATTAGATAATGGAAATAATAATTATTATTATTTTAATAATATTTTTATTATTTTATTCTATTGATTATTATTGTTTTAAATATTTTTATTGTTTTATTCTATCTATAATTAATTGATATCTATACTATTCTTAATAGCAATCTACTCTATATATATATTTTCCACCGTTGAAATCACAAAAAACAATGGAAAAATAATTCATATAGTCTATCTAATATGACATGCAAATATTTTAATAATTTAATTTATTTATATATTCTTTTAAAAATAAAACAACTTAATAGATACAAAATTTGTAAAATGAGGAGTTAATCTTTAATTATAACAAATTAGTTGTATAAATAAAGAATGACTATACATAAAAAAAAAATAAAAAAAAAAAAAAAGTAACGCTACTACCTGATTGTTGTTACTCAATCAAATATCAAACATTACTAAATAATTAGGATCACAAGCATCATTAGTGGTGTTACTTTTAATTTTGTTAGCGTAAATAGGTTCAAAATTCTTATAGATTAATATCAATTTCATTTTGCCATCAACATATCTTTCATATAGGATTTGTATCTTTTAATTCTTATAATTGTTATTAGGAATGTCAAGATGCATTATAAAATATGTGTGAAGTATGTAGAATCCAAAAAATAGATTATGTAGTATTGATTTTTTTTTTATCAATGATTAGTATAGTATTTTTATATATAATAAAAGTACATACTTTCAAAGGTTTATTAGAGCAACAAGCGATGATGAGGAGCTAAGCAATTGCAACAAGCTCAAGTGTGGGGTGAGGCACTCCCATAAGAAGTTGGATAAGATAAGGATGGTCAGGTCAGCTGAGATGTGGGCTGCTCGGGAAGTTGCCGACAAACCCCAAAACTCCAACAACCCAAGTGAACTACCAAAGGCATAACTGGTATGTAATCAGTAACGATAGCAGGAATAGCTCCTTTGTCTTAGATTAGGGTGAGGGTGAATTTTATGATGTACCGGGTTGATATTATGTTATAAAAAGAGGGCCTCAATTGAGTTTAAGATTACACTTTTTTTTTTAATACTATTCTTTCGAAAATTGAAATTCCTATTCATATAACT
This sequence comes from Plectranthus barbatus, assembly GCA_026898455.1. Taxonomy (NCBI): domain Eukaryota; kingdom Viridiplantae; phylum Streptophyta; class Magnoliopsida; order Lamiales; family Lamiaceae; genus Plectranthus; species Plectranthus barbatus. Next base: position 21,277 of record JAPKLW010004080.1, read on the forward strand.
GGTGTTACTTCTTGAATGTTTTTTGTTATATCTATATTGCCTTTGGCCGTTTCATTCTCTATCCAAGTTTCACGAGTCCCATTCTAAAATTCTCAAAATTTCAACACACTTTGTATTGCATAATTGAATTTTGGATATAAGTAGTCTCGAGAAATTAAAAAAATAGATTAATTAAGAAAGTTGAGATTAAAGTAAATAAAATATAAAAGATACACAAAAGTAGATTTGAATCAAAGATGAGAAAAAACGAAATAATATTAGAAGAGAATCCAACAAAAGATGCCTAAAAAATATTTTTATTTTATTTATCATAATCTTTATTTGAGTGGTTTTATATTTTATAAACTTAGTTTTAAAAAATTAATTTTACTTCCATTAATTTTTAAATATATGAAGTGATGTTTTTTAGAGTTCATTTTTTTACAATAAATAAAGTAATATATTTTAGAAATTATAAAATATTTGTAATCTCTTAAATAAGTGTATAATTGTAATTTTAAAAGTTTGAGTTTAATTAAATTAATTTTAAAACTCAAAGAATTTAATTAGCCTAAATAATTGTGCAGAAATTAATAAAGAAAAGAAAATGGGACAATAAGAAATAAAAAATGGCAACAGGTTGAGAAACAGTGATATTAAAGCAATTAACAGTTGACAAATATGGCATATGAGTAAAATAAGGAATTACCATATTAATGCATAATTTATTGACTTAATCAACGTCAATAAAATTAAATCATAAAAATGACTTATTAATATGAAAGATTTTTTTTTAACATTGCTTGATTTTTCTTAGAAAATAGGATTATTCATTTTTCCTAATTATAGACGATGGCAAAACTCAAACTATAATTTCAATGTTTGCATTGTATGTTTAAAAGAGATGCATGTTAACAACTTAACCTTTCTCGCAAGGGATTTCTATACTTTCATTAATGTATATCAAATGTCATTAGGTTTGTTTGTAGTGAGTTACATTATATTGCATTATTTGTATATTAGTTTGTGGTAGATCTTATTGCATTATAGAATGTTTGGAATATTGTGAAGACACTTTCAAATGTATAAAGTTGAATTGTTGGCTTTTTTATTTTATTCATTGCTTTTTATATTTATTTTTTAGAATTTTTGTGGTTTTTACCATAACATTTGTAATGATTAATTCTGAAAAATTATTTTAATGATAATTTCGCAAAACCAATGTAAATAAATTTTTTACTTTATTTTAGCTTACTTGCTGTGGGTGTGTGTGAGTTTGAATTAATGAAAAAAATATTGTATTTATTTTAACTACACTACTAAAGAATTTACGAAGATAACTATATAGTTTATAAATTTACAAATATATGTATTATTTTATAAATAATAATATATATTACATTAATATATAAATAATAACATATATATGAGTCTTTATAATATTATTTTAATTATTTTATGATTTTGTGTTGTATTTTTTTATGTATAATATTGAATGATATATTCTTTTCTGTACACAAGCGTGTGTCAAAAATATTATTAAATAAAATAAAAATAATACGTACTTCTATTATAAAAAATACATGAAGGAATTTTTCATGTTTCAACATAATCACTCATATATATTTTAATAAGAACGTGAAAAGTAATTTATTTAAAATAAAGGGTATTACATATAATTAATTAGTTAAAAGTCTAAGTAATGGAAGAAATACCGAACTCCCATTTAAAAACTTTCACCATACAATATTATGTATTTGATTTACTCATTAAAATTGTCTATTTATTACGAAATCACATATATGATAAAAAAATTTATTGGTATTAATTATATTTAGCTCAAACTTAAATTACACAATTACTTATCTCGAAAAAATATATTGAATTCTAAAATAAATAATAAAATACCATATTTATTTAATTAATTAATTTTTTTGAGGAAATAAGAAATGAAGTTGTAGTATATGTATTATTTGTCCTCATAATAATTGTCCAAGCTGCAAAAATTATTTTTATTGTTTGCGATTGAAATGATGTTCATGTAAAATTGAGATGGAAAATATAAAAAAATCTCATGTAAACAGATGTTTATATAGAAAAAAAAGAGACAAATTGGATTGTTGATAGCTCCGGAGTCCGGACCACCATCAATAAAATTTATAAATTTCTTATCCAAATTATAATGGCATTATTTTCTCCTTTTATATTGGACTAATTGTTAAGTTATCCATCTTAATTAATATGACTTTCAAAATAATTATACTAAAATGATATAAATATATCAAAACATCTAATACATTTTTAAATTAAAACTTAAGATTAATTGAAAAACTAAAACCACGAGCTTATATAAATCCTAATATTATTACAATATAAGACTCAATAAATATATGTATTACATGGACATCAATTATAAAATTTATCTCGAAGATAATCTATTTTAATATAAATAAGAAGTATATTTCTTCTATGATCTATATTATTATTATTATTGATGATGAGAGCCAAAAAAATAGAAGAAAATAAAATTTTTAATCCAAATACATGTATATGAAAGAGAATAAAAGCAGCGATGAAAAGTGTGTAGAGATTGGAGAGGGATAAAAAAATCAAATAAAATTGTAAATTATTTTTGAAGAGTTTGCGTAGTTAGAAGTATGACACTTAAGACCATTGAAAAACTTAAAGTTGTATGTAAGCTAAATCGGATTTTTATATTTCATTATAATATATACACACTTTAAAAAATACTATAGGTAAAACATATAACATAAATTTAATTTTTCAGAATTGTAGGGCGAGCGCATACATAATATCATTCAGAAAAAAAAAACTGATACCAAATTATTGTGACAAAGTTATAGAGGGTAGTGTGTTTGCTTTTAAAAAAAATTGGTAACAAATACTCATTCATTGAGAAAGTTATTTGCAAATCTATTGATTGCAAAATCAATAAGCAGACCTAATCATATTTGGGATGCAACTTGAAAATATTTATATGATGATATATTATATAATAGACGCCTCATTTCAAATAATCAAAATATGATATTTATTTCCATTATATCAATAATTATACAAGTTATTAAATACACATTTACAAATTTATATCATTATCTAATTAAATTGAGAATTATATTAAAATAAAGAGAGAAAATATTTTACTTTTATTATTACTATTTTAACATTTCTAATTGCAATAAAAATATATTTGTTAATTTGAAGACTTTACAATATTTAATTTTATTTCTAAATAAATTTTGAATATAATATATTTATTCAAAAATTCAAGTTTGGTCAAGCATTGTCATAAAATATTTATTATTTTTTTTTTTTTGAAGTTTTATCAGTGATAAAGAGCTAAATAAATATGATCTTGCCGAATTGGAAAAGATATTACAAAGATTAGGCCTTCACTTTGAAAGATTTTACTGGAATGCTAACTGATTTTGTTGAGGTAGCCATGCATGTCGATAATAATTTAATAATGGATGAATTGAGCTACGATCGTCTACAGCTTGCAAGAGATCATGAATCTAATATGCATAAGTTAACAGATGAACATAATATTGTATATGATTCTATTATTGAAAAGTGTTATTCTAATAATAACATATACTTCTTTGTACATGGATACGAAGGAATCGAAAAACTTTTATTTGGAAAACATTATCTGTTGGATTGATGTCAAAAGGTGAGATTGTATTAAACGTAACATCCAGTGGAATTGCATTTTTGTTATTGCCCAGTGGTAGGATAACTCAACTGTGCTTTACTATCCAAATTAATATGAGCGAAGATTCCATATATTGCATAGAACAAATTAGCCCATTAGCCGAGTTGTTGATACGTTGTAGGCTCATAATATGGGACGAAGCACCTATGATGCACAAACATTGCTTTGAAGCATTCGATAAGGCGATGAGAGATATAATGCGATTCCAAAATACACAGAGCAATAATCTACCATTTGGAGGAAAGACAGTTGTGTTTTGAGGTGATTTCAGACAAGTTTTTCAAATCATTCCAAAAGGCAGCAGTTGTGATGTAATTAATGAAACAATTAACTCATTATATTTATGACGTCATGTATGTGTTTTGAAATTGACGAAAAACATGCATTTGAATGTAATTCGTGATGAAATGTAGTATTCACAACTTAAAGAATTTGTTGATTGGGTTGCATCAATTGGGCATGGAAATATGGGTCAACCAAATGATGACGATGGATTTATTGATATTCGTGAAGATATTAGCATTAAATTTTATGGTGATCTAATTAAAACTATTGCTGATAGTATATATCCTGCAATTGATTTTGGATCAACAAATATTTATTTTTTGCAGCATAGAGCTATTTTGGCACCTACAAATGATGTAGTTTAGAGAGTTAATCAGTATATGTTATCATTGAATAAATATATTAGCAAAATATACTTAAGTTTGGATTCATTGTGTCAAATGAAAGTATATCTGACATTCTTAATGAGGTGGACACTTCAGAATTCTTAAGTTTATGCAATGGTACTCGATTGATTTTGACACAATTTGGTAATCATGTAATTGAGGCCAAGATTTTAAGTGGAAAGAATATTGGTGATAAGGTATTCATTCCCAAGATGACTATTATTTCATATGATCCCCGAATTCCATTCAAATTTCAACGAAGACAATTTCCAATACAAGTGTCATATGCTATGACAATAAATAAGAGCCAGGGGCAGTCACTTTCATATGTAGGAATTTTACTCAGCAAACCAATATTTGCTCATGGATAGTTGTATGTAGTTGTGTCTAAGTTCACAAGTCGCGTTGGATTAAAGATCTTAGGTTATGACAAAGAGAACAACAGTTTGTCGAAAATTTCAAATATTGTGTACAATTTTTTCAGAAAATTTAATATTTGATATGTAAATGATCAATTTTCATAACATTAGATCATTTTATTAGTTATTTTTATATGTTCTAAATTTCAGTTATAAAAATATATATGTATATTTAAATACATATATATATATAATATAAATTCATTAAATAAACATATAAACCGCGCAGGTAGCAATCTAGTCTAATTTCATAGTGATGTAATCATAATTCATATATTAAATACTTTATTGATTGTTTATGTACCATCTCTTCTCCCCTATAGACATGCAATCTAATTTCATAGTGATGTAATCATAATTCATATATTAAATACTTTATTGATTGTTTGTGTACCATTTTATCCTTTCACTCTATTACTACTTCTAGATAAATCAAATTCTACAAAATAAGTATATTTTTGCTAAGAAAAAATATTTCTCATAATTGATTCTACACTAATTTATTTAAGGAGTTTTATTGATTCAGGACCCGAAAGATTAATTGTCAATTCAGGACTCAAAAGATCACAAAAATTCTCAGGACTCAAAAGATTATACAATTCTCAATCCAGGACTGCAATATCAGGTCTTGAATTGAGAATTGTTTGATCTTTCGAGTCCTGGATTGACAAATTATCTTTCAAATTCTGAATTGATAATTTAACTATCTTTTGGGTCCTGAATCGATAATTCTCATTTATTTAAGCATGATGTGATTTAAGTAAATCAAATTACGCATGTGGAGTAGCATATACTAATTCCGATCTAAATTAATTAGCTCATTGGAAAATTAATCCATCTCTGAAATTAAATTTTTAAATAAATTCTAAATATACCTATTTGAGATTAATTGATTTTAGATTCTTAATCCAGTTCTTAAAATATAACAAATATAATTTAAATATTCGAGAAAATTGGTTATTACATATACCATCTACATGCCGAATATATAAATATTATTTTTATTTTAAATGTTGTAATTATTATTGGCATTAGTATTAATCATATATATTTATTTCAATAAATGTTGATATCTGATTTCTTTCTTTTTTTCGATTAATTATTTTCTCTTGTTCTACATTTTTTTTTATGAGTCATTTAAAAAAGATATAAGGGTGAATTTAACCTTTCGATTATTCTAGTAGGATCAAATTAACCCCTCTCTGACTATTTGGCTCAATTAAGCCCCTCGACTTTTAAATTGGTTCACTTAAACCCCTTTACTTTTAAAATGACTAGAATGCCCTTAAAAATAGCAAAAATATTTTATGATTCTAAACTTATTTTAATTTCTTTTCTTTTGTATTACTTATATTATTTTGATATTTTATTTTTAACTTGTGAAAAAAACACTATGTAAAATAATAAATATGTCAATTAATTGTTTTTTGTTATATTTATTTTGAATTTATTGTATATTAATTTATTTACTTTGCATTTATATTATGTTTTTTTATAAATTAAAACACCTAATATTATAAATATATATAAAATAATAAATCTGTCAATTAATTTTCTTTTCTAATAGAAAACTAGAAACGTCATTAAATCATTTACGTTTAAAGAATAAAATGTTTATAATAATAATAATAATAAATATGATATATGTACTAAAAATATGATATATTATTGACGTATATATTTGTGAAATAAAATTATATCTGGGTGCTGGAAGTTTACGAGTTTATAATACCTTCTCATTCATTAAAATGGTGTCATTCATTAAAATGGGTATTAAGCCAATCAAGTGAATAATAAAAAGAAAAATCGAACATTAAAGCAATTATTTCCAAATAATTAATTTATAAAATTGCAACCCTAACCTAGTCCATGGTGATAGAAGAAGCCGAGCATCATCACATCATGAGTTGTTGCCTCTGGGAAAAAAAACCATACATATATATTATGGAAATAGTTTAATTTAAAAATAATTTATAATTAGAAACGCATTGATAATATACCAGATTTACTTTATTGTGTTTAATCTTAATCTTCTTATTTTTACATAAATATTATTATTGTAAACTTTAAACCTAAAAGATTTAATCATTACGTGTTTTACTAAAAAAAACTTAATTGACATATTTATTATTGTTTAATTTTTATAATATTAGTTGTTTATATTTGTTTAAATAAATATATACATTCTAAGAAAATCATATACAAAATAGTAAACGATTTAAAAATAAAAAAGAAATAATAAAGCATTTAAATTTATCTCTTAATTAGGATATAATAGTAATTTTATTAGTTAATGTGTTAAATTGAGCCAATTTTAAAAATTAAAGAACTTAATTGAACCAAATAATTAAAGAGGAGCTAATTTGTTCATAATAATCAAGGGTCTAAATGACCCTTTTCCCATTAAAATAATACTTATAATATCTTACATTAATACATTGTTATATTTTTATATTATAGTTTGATTATGATGTGGATTATTTTAGTGGTTTTGTTATATTAAAAAGAAATTATTTGGGTATAAATAATATTAATAATATTATTGATTTCATATATTTTTCTAACAGATATATTTTATAGAGTAGTGTATAATATTGTTACAGAATACCGTGTAATCTCAGTATACCTCAATATGCCAAAAAACCTCGATACAGTTAGCACATAATTACAATACAGTAACAATATTTAATGTGTTGTATAAAATTTTTGGGTGTACCATTAATTATGGTACGATAACAATATAAACTTTATCCTACTATGAAATTCAGTAGGTTATATATCAGCAACCGGGTCAACCACTCAAACACCCAACCATTTCAATATTTAATTAATTTCTTTGTCATCCACATCACTCAACACATCCACAATAATTTTATGAAGTTGATCAATAACCACCCAATCATACCATTATGTATAATTCTTCTATTTGGTTTTATTTATTTTTATTTTTAAAATCAAAATATTTGTTATAATTAAATTAATAAAAAACATAAGTGTAATTTAGTATTGTTGAGAATATTATAAAGTAAAAAAAAATATATCAAAAGAAAATGAAAAATTATACTCCCTCCGTCCCATAACATTAGTCTTGTTTCATTCCGGCACAGATACCAATGCGAGTAGAAATAGAGGAAATTAATATTTTATTAATAAGTGTATATTAATTTTCTATTTTAAGAAAGATGACTAATATTTGGGACAGACGAAAAAAGAAAACAGGACTAATGTTATGAGACGGAGGGAGTAAATTTTAGTATATTATTTATTTATTTTTATTTTATCATTTAAAAAATATATCAATATTAGTATTAAATTTATAAAAAAATTAAATTTGCAAATGGAATAGAAACAAATGTCTACATTTTATTAATGAATCAATAATTAATTAAAAGAAAATGAGATGGACTCACAGACCACTTGAGGTTGGAGAGGTTGCAGTTGACCACAATTTAAAAAAATTTCAACATTTTTCTTTTGGCGATTGGATTGGAAGTTGCTGATATTTATAATCTAACCACTAGTAAATCATACTCCCTATTTCCCGTTAGATTAGTCCATATTTCTATTTTCATCTGTGTCATTACATTAGTTAACTTTCCTAAAATGAAAAAAAAAACTACTCACATCAATAAATTATTAATTCCACTACACTCACAAATATTAGTTTCTGTGCCGAAACCAAACTGAACTAATCTAATTGGACGGAGGGAATATATAGCAAATCATATATAGTGAAACAAAAAATCCTATATACCATACCATCTCACCCCTAACCCCTAGTAGTATATCATATATAGTGAAACAAAGATATACAGACTGAACTCCGACTGCGAAAGACAACAATCCTAAGATTAAATTAATTTGCAAAATCAATTTGACTTAACTTTTAACTACCATTACCACTTCAACATGTCACGTATTTAACAAATTGTAGTTGGATATGCAAGAAAAAGATACACAACTCAATCAAATAATGCATTTATTCGGAAAGAAATCAAAGAGCAGTTTGAGGTTTTGTTTACTTACAAATTGCTGCTATACAAGCAAACAAAAATTGCACATGAAAGACAATGGTAATTATGTTTTACATAAATTCAGAATGCACGCATCATGGGATTTCTTCAATTATATTATTACCATGAATCAAAATATCAAAGGCACCAAATGTTGGAGTCATCAACGCAGATCAATGACATCAAATTTGAGACTAGGATTCATATAAACATCTGTACAGTTTCTGTATATGGGACTACCGTCAGAGGTGGGATCGTGGGAATGAAAACCACGCCGTGGACACTGCCTGATCACAGTCATGCCACCTGAAGTCAACCGGAAAATGCCATGGTTCCTGATGATAACGAAATCTAGGTTTTAATAATGCGATCAAACAGAAGGCAAAGCAGAATTCGAAGAATATATAAATCAAAGAGATAACCTTGAATTGTCTCTTGGTGCCATGACAATGGCAATGGCTTCTGGCAACATGATCTGTACAACAAGCATTTATTCAAGAAAAAATGGAATCAAATTTGAATGATTAAACATCCGACATTTCAATCAATTCAGAAGATCTATTTGAGACCGATGCATGCATATGTAACTTAATTATATTTATTTTTCTTTCGTTTTTGGATAAGAAACTAATTTTAGTGAAATGAGGCAGATACTATAAAGGACAAGTCGCAGCCAACATTCCTAAAAACTGCCTCATCTTAAGATACAAATATCAGTCACTTGATAAATCTAAAACAAATAATCTCTTAAATTTGAAGGGCTCAAGGCCCACAAGCAAAACCCCAAACTAAAACCTGACCCATACTACCTCTATAAGGGAACCCGCAAGTTTATGACCAATTGCTAAGGAAAAGGTAGACATGATTTACAGAAAATAATATTTTCCAGTCTCTGAATCCCCAAGCACTCTAACCTGCCCTGCCCCCCCCCCC